>OU452315.1:17420000-17580000 GCA_911728475.2 Pterostichus madidus
CAGCTGTATTGAATAGCAAAGGAGATAAAGGATCGCCCTGACGGACACCTTGTGAAACAAGGAAGGGAAGGGATTTAGCACGATTAACGTCAAGAAGTGTGAAAGAATTAGAATACAAATTTTCAAAGTAATTTACAAATAAAGAAGGTAAACCTAACTCTTTAAGATTATACAGCAGAGCATGATGACTTAAAGAGTCAAAAGCTTTAGAAATATCAAGAATAGATATATGAAGCTCACGTAGTCGTCTTCTTGCCGTATCGATTATAGAATCTAAGATAGCCGTATTCTCAGCAGAACCATCAGAGGTGATAAAGCCACGTTGTCGAGAATCCATAATTTTAAAACTTTGTAGCCTTGAAGCCAAAATTTTATTAAACGGCCTGAACACCACTGAGGCGACAGAAATTGGACGATAGTCTGCAGCACTAATGGGAACAGCCATCTTAGGGATAAAAATTGTTCGAGTTAATAATAAATCCTTAGGAAAATAACCTTCAAACATTATCAAATTATAAAACAGAGATCTTATTAGAAAACTTGTATTACACCAATCTTTAACAGTAATACTATCTTTACCTGCTGAAGAAGTGAGAGAAACCTCGTTATTACAAACATCCATAATATTAATGGGAGACCATAAAGATTCAAAATCAATTTTCTCACAACAAGCATTAGACCCCTTAAACTCAATAGAAGGTTTAGTGAAGAGTTGAAACCAGAAGGGATACATTTCATCAATATTATGCAAAGATTTCTTAAACTCACCACTCATAATAGCTTCAGCAGTTTGGCGCCTATTCTTCAACCAGCTTCTCTGTACTTGTGCGTATTCATACTTACGTCTCTTCTTCCTAGATAAAACACTTAAAGGAACCCTCCTTGATCTCTTCCTACTCAAATTGGACGGAAATAGGTTGGATGCAACAATAGAACTAGAAAAATTAATATTAATCCATGCCATTAAATCATTGGAACATTGACACCAGATAACATATTGTTAGCGATAGTTATTAAAGTTAGGGATTTATGTGAATTATCATCTGAATCTCTTAATTGAACAATAAGATTTTGAATGGCGTCAGCCAATAAAGAGCGCTGTAAAGAACTAGTTGAGTCTTCTTGAATAGTTGGAAGATGTAAAGCTGAAGAGGATGGTGGTGCAGAAGAATCTAAAGCATCAAGAGCTGAATCATCAACATCACTCATATCACAATCAACACCAACTCCAGTATCTCTCAGAGAAGAAAGTGCGGTCTTAACAATTAGACGATAGTCTGCTCTTCTTCGAACACCCTTAATAGATTCAAGTGATCTACCAGGAATACGGTTTAGAAGGTACTGATTGATAGCAACAGTACCACGAATAGTAGCTGAAGCTTCCTCAGTAGCCATCAAACGGAGCTCTTCCTGTCGCCAACGCACCTTCTTACTCGGCAAAACTATTTCTTCATTTCTAACTTCAGGATGTTTAGCAGTTAGATGAACGCCTAAACCACTTTTAGATTTGAAAGATCTTAAACAGTGCACACAAGCAAAATCTGGAACGGAAGATATAGAAGATCCATCAACTGGTACAGAATCAACATGAGATGAACTGATTGTTTCAGCAGGACCGGGATACGGGGCTCCGTCCCGGCTTCTGCTTTTATTTGTTTTATTCACGCCTGCTGAAACACCAAGCTAGCTCTTGGGATGCAGACCCGAATAGACTTACTAATGCCCTCATCATACATCCTTGGCGCCTCACGAAGAGGGTAGGATAGGCCGGATTGCGGGACTGCCGCTTCACCAAGGAGAGGTAATAAGATGAAATACCTGAAAGTTTCGATCCGACTAGCATTTCCCTAAATCAGCGCCGCCACGAGAAGGCTGCTAGACCGGTCTTGAATACAAAGAGGCTGAATAATCGCATTCTGTATTCTTGCAATAAAGCTTTGGACCCAGGACAATCAAAGTATGACCTGAGCAGAGTAACCATAACAAACATATGCATATAACTGTATAACAACATATACCGAAATATGCACAAGAGAGTCATAGTTACCCCCGCCGTTTACCCGCGCTTGCTTGAATTTCTTCACGTTGACATTCAGAGCACTGGGCAGAAATCACATTGCGTCAACACCCGTTGGGGCCATCGCAATGCTTTGTTTTAATTAGACACTAGTGACGTTTGCGCTTCGCGCAGTGTTGATATAGATAACAGCGAGCGCGTTGAATATTTGCGCAGCACAGTTTAAATATAGAAAATTAAGGGAAAAAAAAAATAGGTAATGAATTTAATTTAGTTCAAAGCCAAAAATGCATAAAGTTTTTAGAAGGTAAATGATGTAATGTAAAGGATATGAATTGTAGTATGTAAATTATAAGTGTTTGTTTATTGCAACAAATATAAAAATAACAAATAGTTTAATAATTTAAATATATTGTTATGTACTTTGTATTGAAAACAATATTGTTACAATCTAAATACATAAATATTTATATATCTTCAATAATATAACATTTCACTTAAACTATTTAACTTATTTAATACATTTCACCCTATAATTGACAAATTTTAAATATTAACATGCTACAAAGTACCTTATAAAATTCTTATTTCCATTAATAAAGTTAGTCTAATGGATTTACAAAATAATTACATTTTAAATATATAAAAAATAATACTTATTAAATAAAGTTACATTTAAATTAAAATATTTCATTTATAAAATACATGTCACCCTATAATTAAGAAATATGTGAATATTTAAAATGGAATAATGGTATTTTTTTATAAAAATTACAAATAACTTATAATTCTACTTACTACTTACTAACACATTAACCCGAGTGTTGGTGATTTGTGTATGACTGAAACAAAAAAAAAACAAAAATTATAATTAATATTAATGTTACAAAGTACAACAATAATAAACTTATCTTTTTATTATGTGTTGAATCCTATTGTTTTAGTAGTGTATCCGGCGACATCATCCTCACGTGAAGATCTCGTTGTAGACTACATTCTTCGTGTATTGGCCATGGTTTTGCTGCATTTTTCCTTGGATCGGTAACTGGGTGACTGCTATTTTCACATCTGCCGGTCTTCTACCCCGCTACAATGCCACATATATTTGTCCGTGAGCAAAAACGCAAGATGGTAAAAAAATACCAACTTTATCCAGAGTATGTCCTTGTGACTTATTGATAGTCATTGCGTATGTAAGCTTGACTGGAAATTGTAACCGTGTGAACTTGAACGGATATTGAGTGCTGGATGGATCGCACTCAATAATCAGCCGAGGAATATAAACGCGACTACCAGCCTTGGCACCGGTTAATATTTTTGCTGTTAAGACGTGGTCAGCAAGCGATACAATTTCCAATCTTGTTCCATTACACAATCCTGCGGCTAGCTCTATGTTACGCAAAAGCATAACGACAGCGCCTGGTTTCAGCGCAAGTACATGAGGAGGACATCCTGGTGGCGATAATGTATTCAGCAAATCTAACGGTACGTGGAAATGTTGATGGTCGTAATCCACTAAATGATCAACAGAGATATACCTGTAAATGAAAGATATTTATTAATAATTTACTGTTAATGCAAGTCTACATATGATGTGAAATAAAATATTAATTATTATTAATTATATATACCTTCGTTCCTGGCCTCGTAATTTTGATAGCAGTCTCGTGTTGATACGGGCTGTTTCCACATTTGTTGTTATTAATATAGCTCGACTGCCTTGAGTGAAATTGCTTGGATTCTCACCAAATATAGCTGTTGTTAATTCTTCAACAGGCACCACCATTCTATCTGGTATCTGGAAGTACTCTGCAGGTAGACCAGGTATTATGGTGTGCTTACCTTCGCCTATCCGCAGCAAATACTCTGCAAACTCCCGTTCAACTGGATCGGCTCGCATATTTATTGTAAATTGATGCTGAGTGAAAAGGGGCCACAAAGGACTACTTTTTAACGTTATGCTGATAACTTGATCTCGTCCACCACGACGATAAATTGGCAATACAAAAAACATTAATTTTTTTATATTCGAAAAAAGTTCTTATAATAGGTGTACTTTTATTGTTTAATTTTTTTTTAAATCCAAATAGGATCGTAGATAAAAAAGTTTATATATTTAGGGTTGAAAAAAACGTATTGCTCATTTTTTGCATAATTAAAGCTTAGGAGCTAATTAAGGACAAAACGTTACTAACTTTTTGTAATATTTAATTTCAGACCCATTTATGAATTTTTGAAAAGTAATTCTCTTATGGGATTTAACATGTAATTTTTTTTAAATTTTATTTAATTTTTTTCATTTCCTTTATCTAATAATAAGGTGTCCAGAGGGTACATAATAGTTGTTAAAATATTTTTATCTCCTCTAAAATTAGAAATATTTTTGTCCAAAGTGGTAAGGGTTGCAAACTAAATTTGTTCATATTTTCAGATTAAGGTAACGTCTAACTTTGAATAAGAATGGCAGTAATGTTGTTTCAAAATTCAATTAATTTTGTACCGAACAAAAATAATGAAAAACAAAAAAAAAACGTTTGCCCCTTTGATATTTTTTAAACTTTTCTCACTGAATAATATGACACTATAATTATAAAAAATTCTAGCGTTGTTAGAATTTAAAAATAATGTACAGAGCCGAAGTAGTGAATTTTTAAAATTTAAGGGTGACAAAAAATGGCTTATTTTTTGCACAAAGATTAGAAGCCAATTAGAGTTGAACAATTACTAATTTTTTGTAAAATGTAATTTTAAGTACATTTATGAATTTTTGAAAATGACTAATCCCATAAGATTTAACATGTAATTCAATTTAATTTTTTTTTATTTTTTTCTTCTATGCCATTTGATGTCCCATAGGCCAGTGAGGGTGAAAGTGGTTTTTTTTTATCTGTTATAGTAAAGAAGATAAAAATTTGTAACTGGAGGGGGTTGAAATTTTTTTTTTAATATTTTGTAATTATATTGCTCTATAGACGTATAATACCGTACGGGTATTTGTTTTGCCATCTCTATAAAATTTAATTCGACCTTGACCTCTACTCTCAAACCCAAGGTCAAATCGAGTCTCGTGAGTTCAAATTCTTCCTCAAGTCCATCAGCTGTCTTCTGTATTTCTTTCTCATCTTCGTCGGCAATCAAAAGGTCATCAACGTACACTGCTACGTATTGAATGCCCTTCGATGCATTTTGCGAGTATAAACACGGGTCCGATGTGCTCTGTTTAAAGCCCAGCTTGATGAGAACTCCATTCAGTTTCTCGTTCCATGTTTTCGCCGCCTGTTTTAGCCCGTATATGCTCTTGACGAGCTTGCAGACTAGTTGTCTCTTCGCGTCGACGAATCCCTCTCGCTGCTTCATATAAATTGTTTCCATCAGCTCGCCGTTGAGGAACGCAGTCTTCGCATCAAAATGATGAATTTTTAGTTTCTTTTCTGTCGCTACGGCGAGAAACAGGCGTAACGTCGTCGCTCTCACCACCGACCGGTGCAAATATTTCGTCGTAGTCTGCGCCGTATTTCTGGCTGAAACCTTGCGCGACGAGTCGTGCCTTGTATTTAAATAGTCCAGTAATGGTGTTTCTCTTTCTTTTGAATATCCATTTACAGCCAATTGCTTTTCTTTCTTCAGGTAATTCGGTCAAATCCCAGGTGTGATTATTTATCATCGATTTCATTTCCTCGTTCATGGCTTTGATCCATTCTTCTTTGTCGGCGCCGCACAGTGCTTCTGCTCGGGTCTTCGGTTCTTCGTACTCCGTTGCGGCTCTCGCTTGATGCTCGAACCTCTCAGGCGGCTGTCCTTTCGTTCGTCTTTCGGAAATTCGCATTCTTCTATCTTCAAGTTCTTCAGCATTGCCCGGATAGACGTATTCTGAGTCGCCCGTCGGTAACGATTTCTCTAGAATCGAATTTTCATTCGAACTTGACAGAATTTGCGATATCTCGAGCTCCGACTGTTCCTCTTGTTCATCGTTAACCGTGACTTCTTCGTCTTGTGCTTCTTCGAACTCTTCCAATGATTCATCCAAGCGCTGGCCCGGATCTTCTTTCTTCTTTTGTTCGTTCTTCTCTTCTATCTTCGATTCGTGTTCGATAAATCTCACGTCGCGGCTGATAGTGATTTTATTTGTTTCTGTGTCCAGCATTCAGTAAGCATTCAATTCGGATGGATATCCGACGAAAGTGAGCAAAATTGCCTTATCATCCAGTTTTCTTCGTTTCTCCTTCGGTACATGTGCGTACCCTTTGCACCCGAAAACATGAAGATGCTCGAAGTTAGCCTTCCTGTTATTCCATAGCTCAAACAGTGTTTTTTCGACTGCTTTCGACGGTAGGATATTCTGTAAATAACACGCTGTATTAACGGCCTCCGCCCAGTATTTTTTCTCCATCTCGGCGTCGATTAACATGCATCTTGCGGCTTTCATTAGCGTCTTGTTTTTCCGCTCTGCGACGCCGTTTTGAAACGCCGAATAAGGTGCTGTATATTGCACCTTAATCCCCATATCAATGAGAGACTCCTTGAGTTCCTTCGTGATGTATTCTCGACCGTTGTCCGACCGGACGACCTTGACGTATTTCGCGGTTTCTGACTTGTACCTTAGAAAATATACTTCCGTAAATCTACTATAGTCGTCAATCATGGTCATTGAATACCTTTTTCCACTCGGTGTTGCGTTCTGCATGGGCCCGCAGAGATCCGTGTGTACTAATTCGAGAACCGAAGTTGCTCTGGTTGTCGCTTCCTTCGGAATTGGACTTCTCGACAATTTCCCTTTGATACAGCATTCGCACACTTCTCTGATTCCACAATCTCGCATCTTCAAGCCCGACACCAGTTCCTTATCTTGAAGTTTTTTAACGTCTTCTGGGTGTCTGTGTCCGAATCTTCTGTGCCAGGTGTGTTGACAATTTGGGGTGTGCTGGCTTTCCTTCGCAGCCAGTGCTCGGTGACTCACTCTCATCGCGTACATGTTTGAAGACAAGCTCGCCGTTGCCACAACAATATTATTCTTCATGATTTCACATTGCTGCCCCTTGAACTGCACCGTGTGACCTGTCTCTGTGAGTTTCTTCACCGATAACAAATTCTCTGTCAATCCTGGCACGTATAACACGTCTTTAACCTTGACTTTCACCGCTTGATTCTTCTCATCGCGGCATTGTAATTCGCCGGAGCCGATTCCCAATACTTTCGCGCCTTCGCCGTTGGCTAAAGCCACGTCTCGCATATTTCAAAATGTAATGTTTTTATACACAATATAAAAAATAAAAATAAATTTGTAAAAAATTCTGAATACTTATTTAGATATGAAAGTAGAATTTTCAGTAAATTATAGACATTATGAAATTACCTCTTAATTGGTTGTCTTCAAATTAGTTTTATAAAGGTTCAACCTTTCAATATTTTTAACAAACACATAATATGTTAGTTATTACGAATGGAGGAACGTAGAATACGAATACTTTATCCAAACAACAAATAAAATATATTAAACACGTTATGAATAGAATGGTTTTTAAAAATGTGCCCTGGAAAATATATTTCCATTACGCCACTGATAACATGACTCGCATTACCAAACAGATCTGGGAATACTATAAAACCGTTAGTAATGGCTTGGAAAGTGAAAGTAATTATATCGGTCTAAGAACTTATAATGGTAATTTTGTGCCAGATTGTAATCCGATTATTCTAGGGCTGATGGTTAAATAAGAGTATATCTTAATGCAGCAGTTCTCAAACGTAAGGGCACGTCCATTTTATTAATAATAAATTTGTTTAAGATACATGGATAGTGTTAATATTAGTTTTTAGTAATTATGTTATATTTTAAATGTAACATTTTGCTTTGATTAGCAATCTAATTAATGCACATAATTAGTGTATGCAAAAAGATTAAACGCTACGGGGAAAATTCATATGTATTTAAATATAGGGTCCTGGGCCCCTCTTTCACTAAAATTTTTGGGGGCCGTGTTCAGACGGCTGGTATCTGTACTTAACGCGCGAAAGTATATCACTTACCGAGATCTGCTTATGTAGAGTGCCACGAACAGTAAATTCCAAATAATAGTTAATTTTCATGAACTTGAATTGAATCTATCAGTAGAATTCTCAATTAATTATTTGCTTTTCAATCGATCCTATTAAATATATTTTATGCTATGACACCGTTAGTAATGACTTGATAAGTGTAAGTAATTAAAACGGTATAAGAACTTAATATTTTATATATATTTTATTAATTACATGTGTACCACAGAAAGTGGTTTATAATAATATGCCCCTGCAAAATATATTGTCATTACGCCACTGATAACATGAGTTGCAACAACAAACAGTTCTTGGATTATTATGAATCCGTTTATAATGGCATGGAAAGTTAATGTAATTATAACTGTATAAGTACTTATAATGGCAATATTATATAAGATAGTAATGCGATTATTGAAGGACTGATGTTTAAATATATGTACTTTGTAATGCAGCAGTTCTAAAAGGTAAGGGTACATCTATTTTTATAATAACATATTTGTTTGAGACACATGGATATATATATTTTTTTGTGCAGACGGACACACATGACAAAACTATGTACATAATATACACTAATAAATTGTATTTTACACAAGAGATATTTCAATTTAATCTGTTCATATAATGCATGCATCTCGAAGCACGGTAAATATGAAAATATTTTATGCGCTATGTACGAACTTGTGTATAGAAATTTTTACGGTGATCTGCGGACAAATGTAAATTTGTATTAGTTACTTTTCGGTCATGACTCGATAACAAAACATCAGGGTATGACATATTAGAATTAGTTACTTTATTGATATGGGATGGCTAGCACAGTGGTATGAAGTCGGCCTGTGGATCCTGAGGTCCCTGGTTCGATTCCCACAGGCGACAAATCATAATTTGAAAAAAGCTATCGCTGTGGCTCCTCCACCACTAACATGTTTGGGGGCCGTGATTTGACGACTGGTAACCGCACTTCACGCGCAAAAAATATATCACTTACCGAGATCTGCTGTAGCAGAGTGCCACACCCAGTAATGGGTAGAAGGCGTGATGATATATTTATATTTTTATTGATATCTATCGATGACAGGAAAAAACTGGATACAACAAGTGTATAAACAATTTTTATTTAAAAAAAATTTCCCAAGGAAAAAAAAATTCTATATACCGTTTCTCGATACATACAAAACTGAAATCTTGGGAAAAAAGTTTTTAATTTTTATTTTAATACTAACATATTAAATGGTAAAATGTTTTATATTAAATATATAGATCTTATTTATTATTAATCTAGATATAAATTATAGTATATATATTTTTAAATATTTAGCAATAATGGCACCTATAGCCATAAACTAAATAATTTTTTAACTCATAAATATTTTGTATATACGGCGATATAGAAAGTTATTTTCTTATTTATAATTTATATATATATATATATATATATATATATATATATATATATATATATATATATATATATATAACTTTACTAGTTAATAAATATATAATTTACGTCGTTACATACAGAATATTTTCGTATTAAAAATTCATATATTTCATGATTTTTACTATATAGCACTAAAGGGACATATCACAATAAAATGACTTGTTTACTTATTAAAAAATATGTTATTTACACCACTGTATAGAGTATATTTTCTTATTTAAAAATCATATATTCTATGATTATTTCTATGTATCATTAAAGGGACCTACCATAATAAAATGCCTTGTTTACTAATTAATAAATATATTATTTACACCGTTGTATAGGGTATATTTTTCCATTAAAAACTCATATATTCTGTGATTTTTTCTATGTATCACTAAAGGGACCTATCACAATAAAATTAGTTGTTTACTAATTAAAAAACCGCTGTATAGTGTATATTTTCTTATTGAAAAATCTTATATTCCATGATTTTTTCTTGTAGTATTAAAGGGACCTAATACAATAAAATAACTTGTTTACTAATTAAAAAATATGCTCTTTACGCCACTATATAGCGTATATTTTCTTATTGAAAAATCATATATTCTGTGATTTTTTCTATGTAGCATTAAAGGGACCAATCACAATAAAATGATTTTTTAACTAATTAATAAATATATTATTTACACCACTGTATAGAGTATATTTTCCTATTGAAAAATCATATAATCTATGACTTTTTCTATGTAGCATTAAAGGGACCTATCACAATAAAATGACTTTTTTACTAACTATAAAATATGTTATTTACACCACTGTATAGAGTATATTTTCTTATTGAAAAATCATATATTCTGTGATTTTTTCTATGTAGCATTAAAGGGACCTACCACAATAAAATGACTTCTTTACTAATTAATAAATATATTATTTACACCATTGTATAGAGTATATTCTCCTATTAAAAACTCATATATTCTATGATTTTTTCTATATAGCATTAAAGGGACCTATCACAATAAAATGATATGATTACTAAATAAAAAAAATTCTGTTTACACCACTGTATAGAGTATATTTTCTTATATAAAAATCATATATTCCATGACTTTTTCTCTGTAGCATTAAAGGGATCTATCACAATAAAATGACTTGTTTACTAATTAATAAATATATTATTAACACAGTTGTATGGAGTATATTTTCCTATTAAGAAATCATATATTCTGTGATTTTTTGTATGTAGCATTAAAATGATCTATCACAATAAAATGACTTGTTTACTAATTATAAAATATGTTATTTACACCACTGTATAGAGTATATTTTCTTATTAAAAAATCATATATTCTATGATTTTTTCTATGTAGCATTAAAAGGACCTATCACAATAAAATGACTTCTTTACTAATTAAAAAATATGTTATTTACACCACTGTATAGAGTATATTTTCTTATTGAAAAATCATATATTCCATGATTTTTTCTCTGTAGCATTAAAGGGATCTATCACAATAAAATGACTTGTTTACTAACTATAAAATATGTTATTTACACCACTGTATAGTGTATATTTTTTTATTAAAAAATCATATATTCTATGATTTTTTCTATGTAGCATTAAAGGGACCTACCACAATAAAATGACTTGTTTACTAATTAATAAATATATTATTTACACAGTTGTATAGAGTATATTTTCTTATTGAAAAATCATATATTTCATGATTTTTTCTATGTAGTATTAAAGGGACCTATCACAATAAAATGACTTGTTTACTAACTATAAAATATGTTATTTACACCACTGTATAGAGTATATTTTCTTATTGAAAAATCATATATTTCATGATGTTTTCTATATAGTATTAAAGGGACCTATTACAATAAAATGTCTTGTTTACTAATTTAAAAATATGTTATTTACACCACTGTATAGAGTATATTTTCTTATTGAAAAATCATATATTCCATGATTTTTTCTATGTAGTATTAAAGGGACCTACCAAAATAAAATGATTTGTTTACTAATTAATAAATATATTATTTACACCAATGTATAGAGAATATTTTGTTGTATATATATATATATATATATATATATATATATATATATATATATATATATATAGAGAGAGAGAGAGAGAGAGAAAGAAATCATATATTCTATAATTTTTTATATGTACGATAGCATTAAAGGGACCTAACCACAATAAAATGACTTGTTTACTAATTAATAAATATATTATTAACACAGTTGTATGGAGTATATTTTCCTATTATATATATATATATATATATATAGTGGCTTAACACCTCAGTGGGGCTGTGCCGCTTCTTATGAAGCTCTCTAGATTCTTATATTAGGGTGAATCACTCCCTTTTTACTTTAGATTATATCTTCATGCTTATATCTTTCCATAATTTCCTATCCAATGTTTTTTTCTTCCAGTTTTTAATTCCTGCTTTGTTTATGTCATCTTTAACTTCTTGTATCCAGATTGATCTTGGCCTCCCTCTCCTTTTTCTTCCTGGATCCCATTCTAATATGGAATATATCATCGCATCTTTTCCTGCTCTCCATGTGTGACCTAGCCATTGTACTCTTTTTTGCTTAATTTTTTTAATTATATCTTCTCCTATTTTTTGTGCTATTTCACTGTCCATCCTTATCCTAAATTCACTGTTTTCCAGCTTAATCGGACCTAATATTGCTCTTAGCATTCTCCTTTCGGTTACTCTCAGTTGTTCCTCTTCTTTCTCTGTCATCGTCAGTGTCTCTGCATCATATAATAGCACTGGCCTTATCATTGTTTTGTAGATCTTCATTTTTGTTGTTTTAGTTAGTATTTTATTTTTTAGTAGGTTTTTGTACATGCCGAATGCTTTATTTGTTGAAAATATATTTTCTCTTATTTCTATTTCTCTGCCACCTGTTTTTGATATCATTACTCCTAAGTATTTATATTTTTCAACTTCTTCGAATACATGTTCAGCTATTTTGATCTTATCTTCCTGCCTTTGTTTTCCGTATCTCATTATTTTTGTTTTGTTTTGATTTAGTTCGAGTCCCATTTTTTTACCTTCCACTGTTATTTCTTCTAGCATTTTTTCCATTATGTCTCTTCTCTTTGTTACTATAACCACATCGTCAGCATATGCAATCATTTGTCCCCCATTTGTCCTTATCGTGTTTTTGTTAATTTTATTCGTCATGTATTCTAATGCTATATTGAACAGCGTAGCAGATAAAGAGTCTCCTTGCCTTACACCTTTGTTTATTATGAATTCCTTTGTTTCTCCAACGTTCGTTTTGACACTTATTTTTGAGTTTTTCATTGTCATTTATATTAGTCTTCTTAATTTTGCTTCTATCCTTAGTTCTTTTAGTGCTATCATCAATTTTCCTCTCTTAATGGAGTCGAACGCTTGTTTAAAGTCTATAAATAATAATTCTACGTTTTCTATATAATATTTAAGGAATAAATTAACTACTTTACTAGTTAATAATTATTTACACCACTGGATAGAGTATATTTTCCTATTGAAAAATCATATAATCTATGACTTTTTCTATGTAGCATTAAAGGGACCTATCACAATAAAATGACTTTTTTACTAACTATAAAATATGTTATTTACACCACTGTATAGAGTATATTTTCTTATTGAAAAATCATATATTCTGTGATTTTTTCTATGTAGCATTAAAGGGACCTACCACAATAAAATGACTTCTTTACTAATTAATAAATATATTATTTACACCATTGTATAGAGTATATTCTCCTATTAAAAACTCATATATTCTATGATTTTTTCTATATAGCATTAAAGGGACCTATCACAATAAAATGATATGATTACTAAATAAAAAGAATTCTGTTTACACCACTGTATAGAGTATATTTTCTTATATAAAAATCATATATTCCATGACTTTTTCTCTGTAGCATTAAAGGGATCTATCACAATAAAATGACTTGTTTACTAATTAATAAATATATTATTAACACAGTTGTATGGAGTATATTTTCCTATTAAGAAATCATATATTCTGTGATTTTTTGTATGTAGCATTAAAAGGATCTATCACAATAAAATGACTTGTTTACTAATTATAAAATATGTTATTTACACCACTGTATAGAGTATATTTTCTTATTAAAAAATCATATATTCTATGATTTTTTCTATGTAGCATTAAAAGGACCTATCACAATAAAATGACTTCTTTACTAATTAAAAAATATGTTATTTACACCACTGTATAGAGTATATTTTCTTATTGAAAAATCATATATTCCATGATTTTTTCTCTGTAGCATTAAAGGGATCTATCACAATAAAATGACTTGTTTACTAACTATAAAATATGTTATTTACACCACTGTATAGTGTATATTTTTTTATTAAAAAATCATATATTCTATGATTTTTTCTATGTAGCATTAAAGGGACCTACCACAATAAAATGACTTGTTTACTAATTAATAAATATATTATTTACACAGTTGTATAGAGTATATTTTCTTATTGAAAAATCATATATTTCATGATTTTTTCTATGTAGTATTAAAGGGACCTATCACAATAAAATGACTTGTTTACTAACTATAAAATATGTTATTTACACCACTGTATAGAGTATATTTTCTTATTGAAAAATCATATATTTCATGATGTTTTCTATATAGTATTAAAGGGACCTATTACAATAAAATGTCTTGTTTACTAATTTAAAAATATGTTATTTACACCACTGTATAGAGTATATTTTCTTATTGAAAAATCATATATTCCATGATTTTTTCTATGTAGTATTAAAGGGACCTACCAAAATAAAATGATTTGTTTACTAATTAATAAATATATTATTTACACCAATGTATAGAGAATATTTTGTTGTATATATATATATATATATATATATATATATATATATATATAGAGAGAGAGAGAGAGAGAGAAAGAAATCATATATTCTATAATTTTTTATATGTACGATAGCATTAAAGGGACCTAACCACAATAAAATGACTTGTTTACTAATTAATAAATATATTATTAACACAGTTGTATGGAGTATATTTTCCTATTATATATATATATATATATATATATATAGTGGCTTAACACCTCAGTGGGGCTGTGCCGCTTCTTATGAAGCTCTCTAGATTCTTATATTAGGGTGAATCACTCCCTTTTTACTTTAGATTATATCTTCATGCTTATATCTTTCCATAATTTCCTATCCAATGTTTTTTTCTTCCAGTTTTTAATTCCTGCTTTGTTTATGTCATCTTTAACTTCTTGTATCCAGATTGATCTTGGCCTCCCTCTCCTTTTTCTTCCTGGATCCCATTCTAATATGGAATATATCATCGCATCTTTTCCTGCTCTCCATGTGTGACCTAGCCATTGTACTCTTTTTTGCTTAATTTTTTAAATTATATCTTCTCCTATTTTTTGTGCTATTTCACTGTCCATCCTTATCCTAAATTCACTGTTTTCCAGCTTAATCGGACCTAATATTGCTCTTAGCATTCTCCTTTCGGTTACTCTCAGTTGTTCCTCTTCTTTCTCTGTCATCGTCAGTGTCTCTGCATCATATAATAGCACTGGCCTTATCATTGTTTTGTAGATCTTCATTTTTGTTGTTTTAGTTAGTATTTTATTTTTTAGTAGGTTTTTGTACATGCCGAATGCTTTATTTGTTGAAAATATATTTTCTCTTATTTCTATTTCTCTGCCACCTGTTTTTGATATCATTACTCCTAAGTATTTATATTTTTCAACTTCTTCGAATACATGTTCAGCTATTTTGATCTTATCTTCCTGCCTTTGTTTTCCGTATCTCATTATTTTTGTTTTGTTTTGATTTAGTTCGAGTCCCATTTTTTTACCTTCCACTGTTATTTCTTCTAGCATTTTTTCCATTATGTCTCTTCTCTTTGTTACTATAACCACATCGTCAGCATATGCAATCATTTGTCCCCCATTTGTCCTTATCGTGTTTTTGTTAATTTTATTCGTCATGTATTCTAATGCTATATTGAACAGCGTAGCAGATAAAGAGTCTCCTTGCCTTACACCTTTGTTTATTATGAATTCCTTTGTTTCTCCAACGTTCGTTTTGACACTTATTTTTGAGTTTTTCATTGTCATTTATATTAGTCTTCTTAATTTTGCTTCTATCCTTAGTTCTTTTAGTGCTATCATCAATTTTCCTCTCTTAATGGAGTCGAACGCTTGTTTAAAGTCTATAAATAATAATTCTACGTTAATTTTGGCATTGTTTACTTTTTCCATTATTTGTTTCAGTGTGTGTATCGCATCAATTGTCGACTTTCCTTGCATAAATTCGCATTGGTATTGACCTATTTTCTTTTTTGTTGCTCTTGTTAGTCTTCTTTGAATTATTGTAGATAGTATTTTGTATGCGTTGTTTAGAAGTGTAATGCCTCTGTAGTTGTTACAGTCCTTGTGATCACCTTTTTTATATAATGTTATTATTTGTCCTACTTCCCATTCTTCTGGCATTTTTTCTTCCCTCCATATTTTTACTATTAGTTCATGCATTTCTTCTTTTAGCTTATCTCCTCCATACTTTATTAATTCCATATTTATTCCGTCTTTTTCGGGTGCTTTTCCATTTCTACTGTTTCTAATTATATTTATAACTTCTTCTCTTGTTGGTTCTCTTATTGTTTCTTCCTCTGGGTCTTCTTCATCGTCTGATAATACTTCCTCTTCTTCTTCATCAACTCTTGATTCTGTCAGTAGCTGTTTGAAATGCTCTTCCCATACTTGTTTGTATTGTTGTTCTGTTTCAGTTAGTTTTCCATTCTTGTCTTTCATATTGTTTATTATTATCTTGTTTGCCCCTTCTTGTCTTCTTATTTTTTGATAGAAACGCTTTGTGCTCCTTCTTTCATCTTCCATATTTTTTACTTTGTCTTCTATCCAATTTCTTTTATTTCTTCTTAATATTTCCTTGCACTCCGTTCTTCTTTTTTATATTCTTTTTTGTGTATTTCTTTATTTGATTGAATCCATCTCAGTCTTGCCTTTGTCTTGTTTTCCATTGATGATTTACATTCTTCGTTAAACCATTCTTTTTTGCTCCTTTTTTTTGCGTTCCTATATTTTTTTCAGCTGCTTTTATTATACTTTCTTTTATTTTGTTCCATTCTGCATTTACGTTTCCACGTTCCGTTTTTTTTTCTATCTTTAATTCTAATTCTCCAGCGTAGTCACTTATGTCCTGCTCATTGTTCAACTTCTCTATTTTCCAATTTGTGTGATTGTTTATGTTTCTGCTTTTTCTCCTTATCTTCTGTGCTACCGTCGCTATTACCATATAATGGTCTGTATCTGCGCAGGCTCCCCTATACGTTTTCACGTCTCTTATTGATGTTTGCTTTCTTTTATTTACTAGTATATGATCTATTTGCGTATGGCTTTTCTGGTCTGGTGATGTCCATGTTATCTTGTGCTGCCACGGGTGCGCGTATTTTGTGCTGCTTATACTCATTTTTGTCGTTATTGCAAGGTTGCATAACCTGTGCCCGTTATCGTTAGTCAATTTATGCACTGTATGTTTTCCTGCAACCTCCTTAATATAATCTTCTTTACCTATTTGCGCATTCATATCACCTAGTATTATTATTGTATCTTCTTTTGCTATATTTTCTATTTCTTTCTCCAATTGCTCGTAGAAACATTCTTTTTCTTCCCTCTTTGCATTTTCAGTTGGAGCGTATACATTTAATAGCGATAGGTTGAACGGTTTTGCAGATATTCGTAGATACGCCATTCTTTCATTTATTGGTCTAAATTGTAATATATTATTTTTCGTTTTATTCATTATCATGAACGCTACGCCGTACTGCCCTTGTCTTTTATCTCCCGAGTATAATAGCGTGAAGTTTTCTTTGTTTATTTGCCCATATCCCTTCCATCTCGTTTCTTGGAGTGCTGCTATGTGTATCCCATATTTATTTAGTTCTAAACTTATTTCTATCATTTTCCCTATTGCTAGCATTGTTCTTACATTCCAGGTACTAATCCTAATTTTCTTATTATCTATTTGTTTGTGTTTCCTTTTACGTTTTGCTTCTTCTATGCTCCATTTTCTTCGTTGGGGTGCAGTATGCGCTCTTCGTTTTTTGTCGGCTTTTGTAGTATTAATTTTCTGCTTTGTTCACACCATTCATAATACTCGTTGCTTACTTGTATTTTTTGGTATCCAATTTTCACTTGACGTCCTCTTAGTCTTTCCTCTTTTGCTCTTTTCAATATTTCATTCTGTATTTTCATTTCTTCTCTTGTCAAGTCATTGTCTATATATATTTTAGTTCCCGTCAAGTTCTTTTTCTTCTTCATAATACTCATTTTGTTTTCCCATGTATCTATTTTTGCCACCGTGTGTTGTTTTTCTTCCAGTTTTCCTATTTTATAAGTCTCTACGACTTTCACTTCCACTCCCACTCTTTTTTTTTATGAATTCTTCTACCTTTTCTTTATCATTGTCTATTTTTACCCCTTTAATAATGATATTGTTCTTTTTTTTATTTTTCACTCTCTTTTGCTCTGCTTTTTCTAGTTCTGTTAGTCTGTTTTTTAGCTCACCTATTTCTGTTTGCATCCTTATCTCTGTTGATTTTAATTCTTTTATTTCTTCTCCTTGTGTTAAGATTATTCCTTCAATTTTGCTGTTTAGTTTTTCTATTTCTTGTTTCGTTTCATTTTTCGCATCTTCTATGTTTTTATTCATTACTTTCAGCATTTCCATTATTTGGTTATCCGAGTCCTCCCTCTCTTTTCTTTTTCTTGTTGGAGACCTTATAGTTTTCCTGCTTTTCGTAAAAATATGCGCTTCCCCTCTACTGCTGCTGCTCTGTCTTGTCTCATCTTCTGTTGTTGACATCATCGACTTTATCTTAATCTATCTTATTATTCTATATTTGAACTTATTTTAAATTACCTTGTTCTATATTAACTGTGCTTACTTACTAGCTTATTAATTGGTTCGTACTTATGTTAATCTCTAACTGTATCACTTATTATTCAATCATAATTGTCTCTATCTATGTATTTTTCTTCGGCCGCTTGCTTGATATCTCTACGCCCGATGTTCTGCAATCAGCCTTACAGAGCTGTGTTGTGGTTTGCCTGGTTGTTCTGCATGGGCGTGATCCCTCTTTTGCTTGTCTGGTGTTTAACTCTGTTTTCGTGACTTACTGGTTCATTTATTCTTTAAAAGGATATCGTTATTTTCTTCTTTCTGCTCCTTTCATCTATTCCTCTTTCTCCACTTCTTCTCGCTCGTAACGAGCCAGTAGTGTGGTATGAAACAGAAGTATTCTAGGTTAGTATCAGAATAATCAAATATATTGTTTCCTACCGGATTAAACCCCAGATTCTTTAATTTCTCTGGGTATTTAGACGTTTTATATAAATCCTCAGGCTGTGGGCTGTTTTTATTTGTTTCTAGATTTTCTTATCTCTTCTATATCACCACGGAGGAAAAACACAATAACTAAATCTCACTTTTGCCAATCCTTATTTTTCCTATTAAAAAATCATATATTCTGTGATTTTTTCTATGTAGCATTAAAGGGACCTATCACAATAAAATGACTTGTTTACTAATTATAAAATATGTTATTTACACCACTGCATAGAATATATTTTCTTATTAAAAAATCATATATTCTATTATTTTTTCTATGTAGCATTAAAAGGACCTATCACAATAAAATGACTTGTTTACTAATTTAAAAATATGTTATTTACACCACTGTATAGAGTATATTTTCTTATTGAAAAATCATATATTTCATGATTTTTTCTATATAGTATTAAAGGGACCTATCACAATAAAATGCCTTGTTTACTAATTAAAAAATATGTTATTTACACCACTGTATATTAAATGGTAAAATGTTTTATACAAATATATAGATCTTATTTATTATTAATCTAGATATAAATTATAGTATATATATATATATATATATATTTAAATATTTAGCAATACTGGCACCTGTAGCCATAAACTAAATTATTTTTTAACTCATAAATATTTTGTATATACGGCGATATAGAAATTATTTTCTTATTTATAATTTATTATATATATATATATATATATATATATATATATATATATATATATATATATATATATATATATATATATATATATATATATATATATATATTTAAATTTTTTCTATATAATATTTAAGGAATAAATTAACTACTTTACTAATTAATAAATATATTATTTACACCGTTGTATAGAGTATATTTTTCCGTTAAAAACTCATATATTCTGTGATTTTTTCTATGTATCATTAAAGGGACCTATCACAATAAAATTAGTTGTTTACTAATTAAAAAACCGCTGTATAGTGTATATTTTCTTATTGAAAAATCTTATATTCCATGATTTTTTCTATGTAGTATTAAAGGGACCTAATACAATAAAATGGCTTGTTTACTAATTAAAAAATATGCTATTTACGCCAGTATATATCGTATATTTTCTTATTGAAAAATCATATATTCTGTGATTTTTCTATGTAGCATTAAAGGGACCAATCACAATAAAATGATTTTTTAACTAATTAATAAATATATTATTTACACCACTGTATAGATTATATTTTCCTATTGAAAAATCATATAATCTATGACTTTTTCTATGTAGCATTAAAGGGACCTATCACAATAAAATTACTTCTTTACTAACTATAAAATATGTTATTTACACCACTGTATAGAGTATATTTTCTTATTGAAAAATCATATATTCTGTGATTTTTTCTATGTAGCATTAAAGGGACCTACCACAATAAAATGACTTCTTTACTAATTAATAAATATATTATTTACACCATTGTATAAAGTATATTCTCCTATTAAAAACTCATATATTCTATGATTTTTTCTATATAGCATTAAAGGGACCTACCACAATAAAATGACATGATTACTAATTTAAAAAAATTCTGTTTACACCACTGTATAGAGTAAATTTTCTTATATAAAAATAATATATTCCATGACTTTTTCTCTGTAGCATTAAAGGGATCTATCACAATAAAATGACTTGTTTACTAATTAATAAATATATTATTAACACAGTTGTATGGAGTATATTTTCCTTTTAAAAAATCATATATTCTGTGATTTTTTGTATGTAGCATTAAAAGGACCTATCACAATAAAATGACTTGTTTACTAATTATAAAATATGTTATTTACACCACTGTATAGAGTATATTTTCTTATTAAAAAATCATATATTCTATTATTTTTTCTATGTAGCATTAAAAGGACCTATCACAATAAAATGACTTGGTTACTAATTAAAAAATATGTTATTTACACCACTGTATAGAGTATATTTTCTTATTGAAAAATCATATATTTCATGATTTTTTGTATATAGTATTAAAGGGACCTATCACAATAAAATGCCTTGTTTACTAATTAAAAATATGTTATTTACACCACTGTTTATTAAATGGTAAAATGTTTTATATAAATATATAGATCTTATTTATTATTAATCTAGATATAAATTATAGTATATATATATTTAAATATTTAGCAATAATGGCACCTATAGCCATAAACTAAATTATTTTTTAACTCATAAATATTTTGTATATACGGCGATATAGAAAGTTATTTTCTTATTTATAATTTATTTATATATATATATATATATATATATATATATATATATATATATATATATATATATATATATATATATATATATATATATATATTTTAATTTTTTCTATATAATATTTAAGGAATAAATTAACTACTTTACTAGCTAATAAATATATAATTTACGTCGTTGCATACAGAATATTTTCGTATTAAAAATTCATATATTTCATGATTTTTACTATATAGCACTAAAGGGACATATCACAATAAAATGACTGGTTTACTTATTAAAAAATATGTTATTTACACCACTGTATAGAGTATATTTTCTTATTTAAAAATCATATACTCTATGATTATTTCTATGTATCCTTAAAGGGACCTACCATAATAAAATGCCTTGTTTACTAATTAATAAATATATTATTTACACCGTTGTATAGAGTATATTTTTCCATTAAAAACTCATATATTCTGTGATTTTTTCTATGTATCATTAAAGGGACCTATCACAATAAAATTAGTTGTTTACTAATTAAAAAACCGCTGTATAGTGTATATTTTCTTATTGAAAAATCTTATATTCCATGATTTTTTCTATGTAGTATTAAAGGGACCTAATACAATAAAATGACTTGTTTACTAATTAAAAAATATGCTATTTACGCCACTATATAGCGTATATTTTCTTATTGAAAAATCATATATTCTGTGATTGTTTCTATGTAGCATTAAAGGGACCAATCACAATAAAATGATTTTTTAACTAATTAATAAATATATTATTTACACCACTGTATAGAGTATATTTTTCTATTGAAAAATCATATAATCTATGACTTTTTCTATGTAGCATTAAAGGGACCTATCACAATAAAATGACTTCTTTACTAACTATAAAATATGTTATTTACACCACTGTATAGAGTATATTTTCTTATTGAAAAATCATATATTCTGTGATTTTTTCTATGTAGCATTAAAGGGACCTACCACAATAAAATGACTTCTTTACTAATTAATAAATATATTATTTACACCATTGTATAGAGTATATTCTCCTATTAAAAACTCATATATTCTATGATTTTTTCTATATAGCATTAAAGGGACCTACCACAATTAAATGACATGATTACTAATTGAAAAAAATTCTGTTTACACCACTGTATAGAGTATATTTTCTTATAGAAAAATCATATATTCCATGATTTTTTCTCTGTAGCATTAAAGGGATCTATCACAATAAAATGACTTGTTTACTAACTATAAAATATGTTATTTACACCACTGTATAGTGTATATTTTCTTATTAAAAAATCATATATTCTATGATTTTTTCTATGTAGCATTAAAGGGCCCTACCACAATAAAATGACTTGTTTACTAATTAATAAATATATTATTTACACAGTTGTAAGAGTATATTTTCTTATTGAAAAATCATATGTTTTATGATTTTTTCTATGTAGTATTAAAGGGACCTATCACAATAAAATGACTTGTTCACTAACTATAAAATATGTTATTTACACCACTGTATAGTATATATTTTCTTATTAAGTAATCATATATTCTATGATTTTTTATATGTACGATAGCATTAAAGGGACCTAATCACAATAAAATGACTTGTTTACTAATTAATAAATATATTATTAACACAGTTGTATGGAGTATATTTTCCTATTAAAAAATCATATATTCTGTGATTTTTTGTATGTAGCATTAAAAGGACCTATCACAATAAAGTGACTTGTTTACTAATTATAAAATATGTTATTTACACCACTGTATAGAGTATATTTTCTTATTAAAAAATAATATGTTATATGATTTTTTCTTTGTAGCATTAAAGGGACCTATCACAATAAAATGACTTGTTTACTAATTTAAAAATATGTTATTTACACCACTGTATAGAGTATATTTTCTTATTGAAAAATCATATATTTCATGATTTTTTCTATGTAGTATTAAAGGGCCCTATCACAATAAAATGACTTGTTTATATAAAAATATGATATTTACACCACTGTATATAGTATATTTTCTTATTAGAAAATCATATATTTTATGATTTTTTCTATGTAGCATTAAAGAGACCTACCACAATAAAATGTCTTGTTTACTAATTAATAAATATATTATTGACACAGTTGTATAGAGTATATTTTCCTATTAAAGAATCATATATTTTGTGATTTTTACTATGTAGCATTATAGGGACCTATCACAATAAAATGACTTGTTTACTAATTAAAGAATATGTTATTTACACCACTGTATAGAGTATATTTTCTTATTGAAAAATCATATATTTCATGATGTTTTCTATATAGTATTAAAGGGACCTATTACAATAAAATGACTTGTTTACTAATTTAAAAATATGTTATTTACACCACTGTATAGAGTATATTTTCTTATTGAAAAATCATATATTCCATGATTTTTTCTATGTAGTATTAAAGGGACCTACCAAAATAAAATGATTTGTTTACTAATTAATAAATATATTATTTACACCAATGTTTAGAAAATATTTTGTTGTATATATATATATATATATATATATATATATATATATATATATATATATATATATATATATATATATATATATATATATATATATATAGAGAGAGAGAGAGAGAGAGAGAGAAAACTGTACCTAAATTAAATGAATTGTGTGTGTTTTAAAAATAAGCGCAGAGACGACACTCTCTTCGTATCTTATTTATTTTACTTTATTCGTTTTCTGAACTTATATTGAGTGTTCAACAATAATTGTGTAAAATTCACATTTCAAAAACAAGCGTAGAGCGACACTCCCTTCCTTTATTATCTTTTAATTCGTTAATCAGTTTTTACGTAGTGTGTTTAACTGTAATTGTGTAAAATTCACTTTCAAAAACAAGCACAGGGACGACTTTTTTATTAGTTTTCTGATCTTACATTGAGTATTGATTATTATTATTATTATTATTAACAATTTTTCTAATTTAAAAAACTACCCATGTGGCTCCTCCTCCAGCACTAACATCTTTGGGGGCAAATGGTTTGACGATTGGTAACCGCATTTCACGCGCAAAATATATCACTTACAGAGATCTGCTTCGGCAGAGTGCCTCACCCAGTAATGGGTAGAAGGCATGATGATATATTTATTTATTTTTATTAATATTATTATTAATTATTATTAATACTATTTTTTAATCTATATTAAGTACGTAAATGTTACTCCCGGCGATTACTCGCACTTCTTAATATTTCTTTATGTTAACATTCACGCTGGAAAAATCGTAATACTTTTTATAAATTATGTCGAATTAATATAATTTATATTTTACTATCTTTATATCTGTTTACACCACATACACACACCTTAAGTGAGCAATAGTTACTCTCGTCGGTTACTCTCTCGCTAGCTAGAATATCTTTACGCTGACATTCAGAGAGCACATTTCGTCATCTATACTATATTGAAATATTTATTCCATATCTGCCTGCAGACATACGAGTACACACGTAAACATATCATTCATCTACTACTTTACTACGTCAAATATAATAATTTCTTTTATTGTGTGTTGTACGTATCTAATGCAATATATTCATATTATTGTTGAGTGTATATGTTAATAATATTAACAATGTTGAATCTAATGTATATATTGTCTGTTTATATTTATCTAATGTAGATCTTATTAGATAAGAATATATTTATATACTATGTCATATATATGTATATATATATATATATATATATATATATATATATATATATATATATATATATATAAGAATTTATTATATTTTGTGAAGGCAATATTGTATGTATGCATGTATATCTCATGAATTGTTATTTGAGAATATAGATGTATGTAGTAAATATTTTTACTATACTTTCCTTACTATATGTATAATATTATTATTAGGTCCGGTCCTGGTGTTTGAAAGTGACAAGTGGTCAAGAGTAGCTCCGTAAACTAACTCATTTTCTGAGCGTCTACGAGCAGAAATAGAGCAGAAAAGTTTTGTCACAGTAAGTAAAGCACTACTGTTAATATATATAATGTTTTAAAGAACAGTTCAAACACTTTAAATAACTGAAATTGAACAAATCTAAACGCTGAGAAGTGTATGACCTTCGAGGAGTCGATCCGAGTCATACGTTTAACGCTTGCGCGGTTGATTATCAACAAAAGACAGTATAGTACTCAGGGGATGAGTGATAGGGAAAGCGAAAGCGAATGGCTATCAAGCGAAGACTATAAACGTAAAAGGGGTCAGGGAAATAATTCTCTCCCTTTTAAGAAAAGCAGACTAATAAAAAGATCACCGGCGAAATCGCGAGTAAAGCAGGAGACCAAGAATATGGACGAAATAAAGGAGATGTTTGATAAACTGCTGACGGAAATTCAGGAAATCAAATTAAACCAGACGAAAGATCAAGAGTTAATGATGGAAATACAGAAGGAAAATATAGTAATGAAAAAACAAATCACCGAACTTAACGAGAGAGTAGAATATTTAGAGAGAGAAAAGAAGAAGAACAACTTAATTATATCAGGAATAAAAATAGCAACCAATGATACAGCAGAAATAAAAGAAGTGTCGGAAAATCTCTTTAAAAATGCACTGAGCGTAGAAGTCGAAGTGAAATATGCAAAGAAAATTGGAAATAATACGTACGTATTGGAAATGAAAAATTTAGAGGATAAGATTAAATTACTAAAAAGTAAACATAAATTGAAAAACTTGAAAAACGAAAAAATTTTCATAAATAGTGATCTAACAAAAAATGAAAAACAAATTCAAGATACTATCTGGGAAAGAGTTCAAGAGGAAAAGAAAAAAGGAAATACATGTAAAATAGGATATAAAAAAGTATTTGTAAATGGAAAACTGTGGAAATGGGATACTGTAAATCATGAACTACGAGAAGCAAATAAAAACGGGGAAAATCCTCCAAAAAACTAAGAAACAATCCAGAAGAAAACAAAGTAAATAGTAGAATTATTAATAGTAGCTTAAGTAATAATAATAATAAATATAATGGTAGAATAATTAAGAGGGGGTTAGAAAACAATAAAAATAAAAAACAAAGGGAGAAAAATTGGATCATAGCCACGTGGAACGTGCACGGGATTAATGGTAAGGAACAAGAATTAATTGAAAATTTTGAAAAAGGAAATATAATGCTATTAGCAGTAACAGAGACCAAAAAGAAAGGAGCAGGCAACAAAATTATGGGCAATGAGCATCTTTGGATATACAGTGGGGTGGAAGAAAAGGAAAGAGCGAGGGCTGGTGTAGCATGTTTAATAAGAAACAGCATGGTAAAAGATATTAGCAACTGGGAATATGTGAATGAAAGAATTCTAAAAATTGATGCTAAAAAAGGAAAAAAGTTGTTAACACTAATAATAGCTTACGGACCTTCAGAAGATGAAAATTCTGGGAGACGCTACAGTTAACGTGCGAAATGTGTACAGGAAAATTAATAATTGCCGGCGACCTTAACGCCAGAGTGGGTAACGAAGCAAAAAGATGGAATGGAGTAATGGGCATTTACGGAGAAGAAAAACTGAACAACAACGGAAAGAGATTAATAGAGTTTTGCAATGATAATGAGCTTATTATAACAAACACTTTTTTCAACCATAAAGATATTCACAAGTACACACGCGAAGTAATCAGTCGAAAGGAGAGATCAATAATAGATTATGTAATCATATAACAAATAAACAGAAAATATGTGATGGATACTAGAGTTATGCGCGGATATGAAATTGGAAGCGACCATTATTTAGTGCAATCTACCTTTAGAGAAAACGTAGAAGCAGAACGACAACATCACGAAAGCAGAATTAAACAAGGAAAAAATTAAAGCACACAAACTAATAGATCCGGAGAGCAGAGCTCTATATCAAGTAGAGGTTGCAACACAATTAACCAAATTAAATAACAGTATAAATAGCAACCTAGATAAAACATGGGCGGATTTCAGAGATGGTTTAAAAAGTGCAGCGAAAAGATCTTGTGGCTGTAGCAGAATGAGATATGGTAAGAAAGCGACACCATGGTGGAACAATAAAATTAAAGACGCAGTTAAAGAAAAGAAAAGACTATGGAAGCTGTACCTTCAACATAGAAATGACGTAACCTATGAACAATATAAGAAACAAAGAGTTGAAACAAAGGGACTTATTGTGCAAGCAAAACAAACAAGCTGGGAAGATTTTGGGAAAAAGATGGAAACAAATAGTAAAGAAAATCAAAAAATGTTCTATAAAGTTCTCAAAAATTTCAGAAATAAACCAAACGTCAAATTGCAACAAATTAAATCAAGTGATGGTCATGTACTAACAGATACAGACAGTATTCTGCAAAGATGGTGTGAATATTTTGAAGAGCTCTTAAACTCAAATATAATAGATAATATCATGGCAGGAAAACATGTAATCGAAGAAAAAACTAATACTTGGAACACGGAAGTACACCCAATTGGTCTCATAACAATGGCAGAACTGGATGAACAAATTAGGAAGATCAAAGCAGGAAAAGCACCGGGAGGATATGAAATTGCACCTGAACTATTAAAATATATGGGGGAAGAAGGAAAACTCGCATTCCTACGAATACTAAATCTTTGTTGGAGAAAGAAAATAATACCAAAAGAGTGGAACACGGGCATCATCTTACCCATTTACAAGAAAGGAGATTCCAAAAATTGCTCGAACTACAGAGGAATCACGCTATTATGCACCGGCTTAAAAATATATGAAGGTATTCTTGAGTCAAGATTAAGAAAAGTGATAGAACCGCAACTTGAAAGTGCACAAAGTGGTTTCAGACCAGCGCATACTATACAGGATCATATATTCACATTACAGCAAATCGCAGAGAAAACACTAGCCAAAAATAAAGAAGTATACTTATGTTTTCTAGACATGAAAAAAGCTTTTGACACAATCAGCAGGAACAAAATCTGGGAAAGTCTAAAAAATAAAAACGTCGTACCAGAACTAATTGAAGCAATAAAGAGCATCTATAATACAACAACTAACCAAGTTAGAACATGCAACCGGCTTTCGGAAAAGTTTATCAACAATGAAGGAGTGAGACAAGGCAGTGTATTAAGCCCGCTACTATTTATATGTGCATTAGATGAGGCAATAAAAGCGGCTCATTTAGTAATGGAAAAATTTGTAGTAGGCTATAAAAATCTGCAACCTATCTATTTAGAATTATGTGCGTACGCCGATGACATTGTGTTATTTGCTAACTCAGAGAAAAGTCTTCAGAAAAATCTTGAAACGTGTGCCGATTTATTAACCTCTCATAACCTCGCTTTAAACACAGAAAAAACCAAATGCATGGTATTAGGAAAGAAGGACAGGGAGGTAAAAATTACGCTAAATAATGAGCCCATTGAGCAAGTCAACGCATATGTATATTTGGGAAGTATAATTAGCAGTAAAGGAACTATTGAAGAGGATTTAAGTAATAGAATGCAGCCGGCAAACAGAGTCTACAAAGCATTATACAGTAAATTCATAAAGCACAAAAATATCTCAATAAAAACAAAGATGTCAGTATATAAGACAATATATCTACCAATAATGCTCCACAGCGGCGAAAACTGGGTTTTAACGGAGAAACAACAGAAAAGACTACAAGCTACAGAAATGAAGTATATCAGGGGCGTTTTAGGGGCTCGACGAATTGATAAAAGAAGAAACGAAGATCTTAGAAAGCAAGCAGGAGTACGATCAGTCAAGGAAATATTGACACAAAAGAAACTACAGTGGTTCGGACATTTGACAAGAATGGAGGAGTCTAAACAAGTAAAAAATATTTGGGAAGCAAGACCAATTGGGAGGAATAGAAGAGGAAGACCAAAGCCCACATGGAATAGCTCAGTAGAAAGAAGTCTTGGAGAAATGAACACAAGCTGGAGTTCGGCAAAGAAAATGGCCAGGAACAGAAAATAATAGCGGGATTTTATGTATAAGAATTAATTTTTGTCAATAGACATGTTAAGCCTCGACACCTTCGGGTATAAGAGGTATTAGATTATGTATGTATGTATGTATTATTATATATTTATTGTTTTTTTTGTAAGTTCTTTCCTTTTATATAAATAATATTTACTATTTCTATTTATTTATTTATTTATTTTAATAACACAAGATATATAATAATATACACACAAGTTTGTGCGCTACTTGTATATTATTTTAATACAGACAAACACACACACAACACACTTGCGTGGGTGCGCGCGTGTTCTCCTTTTTTATTCACCGGGGTTTCTCGTCTAAATAACAAGACGAATCCCCAAACTGAGGGCTGAGTCTCAACAGATCGCAGCGTGGCAACTGCTCTATCGACTACAACACCCCGTCAGGTACGTAAGTCGTCTACAGACAATTCCGAGCCCCAACATCGAAATATAAATTGTATAACCCATATTCGACTGGTTTTAGGACAGTTAAACAAAATCAGATTAAAATCAGACCATCAACTGGGTTCCTATAAGCCAGTAAATAGGGCTCGTGTGACTAACGATGCGAACATCGCTAGCCTAATAGTGCAAATAAATTTGCATCATTATTTTGAGCCTTTCAACTCTTGGTGGCTCCAAGAAATATCGTTGCCGAAAACTGTGACTAGAAGGGAGCGAGTGCGTGCGTGAACCAAATGTCCGAACCGGCGGTTCCTCTCGTACTGAGCAGGATTACTATCGCAACATGTTATCAGTAGGGTAAAACTAACCTGTCTCACGACGGTCTAAACCCAGCTCACATTCCCTATTGGCGGGGGAACAATCCGACGCTTGGCGAATTCTGCTTCGCAATGATAGTGTAACGGTTTTTCGTCTTTCTGGAAGTGTGTAGAATGTTTAAAGCACAGAAATGACTCACAATTATTTATGTTAAACGAAAATAAAACTATTTATTTAATTAATGAATATAAAAATAACAGAAACTTATTTAAAACTAATTAACACTACAATAAATCTTAAACACTACTAATAAATATTTAAACACTAATATTATTTATATAACGGTCACTAACACTATTATTTATATTACGTACACTTGAGCTGTTATTTATTTCACCACATTTATATTACGCGTTCGAAGTCTACTGTCAACTGTTAACTGTTCCCTCAGCCACTCGACTTCGGCTTATATACTCCCGTGCGTAGAACAGTTCTCGAATATTCCAGAATGTCCTAGAATATTCCGTCAAACCACAGGCTCAGCCATGCGAGCGAACTCAAGTGAGGTCACGCTGCTACGCACTTGTTTCTCGAGAAGGTTTCTGGAATATTCTCGACTGTCTGGCTTTAAATTCGTTACACTGCCCCCTCCTTAAAGCTGTTTCGTCTCGGAACAGAGGTTGATGGGTTTCGGAGAAGTTATGACGAAATCTGCATCCTGAGGTCTTAAAGAAGTGGCAATCCACAGTGCGATCTAATTTCGCTCTTCCTTTGGGGTCAAAGCTGCAGACAAGAATTTCAATTCCGGTGCGGTGGAAAAGAACTTCTAACATATTCCTAATTATTCTCCACTCTAACCCATCCAGTCCACAACCCAATTTTGGTACCGCCAGCTTCATGACATCGTTGTTTAAAAGATGTTCCCTCAAATCGATCAGTGCCTCCCAAAAGGTGCGATAGGTGGGCTTCTGAGATGATCGTGCCTTGGTGACTAAATAGTAAAGGTACCGTTTGTGTTCTGAGTTGTCGCGCAGTTTTAGTGTTCTTCCAACAGATGGACGCTGATTGGCTAGGTCTTGTAGCCGTCCAAATTTCCTTTTAAATACTGTAGCAATTCCTCGAGACATGTTTAAGTCTTCCGCCACACAGTGGGCTATGGAATACTCCAAAGGCACCAAGAACAAATCTCGATGTTCTTCTTTTGTCACGCCGTACCGTGCTTTGTGACCGGTGGAATATTTCTTCATGAAGTCTCCAAATATTAATTCATGTTCATGTTCCTGAACGCAGCGAATATTTGCTGCACGAACATCACTAACCTCATGGTTATTTCCAGAAAAAGGGGCCAGTCGATTAAAATGAACTACTCGCGGCTTCCCAGTCGGTATTTTCCTAATTCGGTAGATAACGTCATTTATCCGCTTTATCACTTCATAGGGTCCCTCCCAGCATGTTTGTAACTTCGGCGATAGACCACGACGCTTCTCTGGGTTATATAACCATACCGACTCTCCAGTTCCATATCCTCCCTTTTCTGCCCTGATGTCATAATGATCTTTCATTCTGTCACTTGAAGTTTGGATGTTTGAACGAACTTGTTCGTGAATGTCGTTCATTCTTCTTCGTAAATCGGTGACGTAATCTTCCCCAGCTAGATCTTCTCCAGGTTTACATCCAAATTTCAAATCGCACGGTAACCGCAAGTCACGTCCGAATACGATACTTGCGGGTGTCTGTCCTGTTGTTTCATGCACAGATGAACGATATGCCATCAGAAACATATGCAGATGACGATCCCAGTCCCTTTGGTGGTTAGAGACAACTTTCGACAGATATCTGTTGATCGTTCTATTCATTCGCTCAACCATGCCGTCCGACTGCGGATGTAATGCAGTCGTTCTTGTCTTACGAATGTCTAATATTTTGCAGATATCTTGGAACAAAAACGACTCGAAGTTTCTTCCCTGATCGGAGTGTATTTCGCGCGGTACTCCAAATCGGCATATGCATTCCTTCACCAATACCTCAGCGACGGTGATTGCTTCTTGGTTGGGCAGTGGGTAAGCTTCAACCCACTTGCTGAAGTAGTCCATGACGACTACTATTTACTTGTTGCCATCATCAGTCTCGGGAAATGGTCCAGCCACGTCGATTGAAATGCGTTCAAATGGGCTTCCTACGTTGTACTGACGCATTGGGGCCCATTACTTGCAGCGCAAACTACGCATTTCTTGCACCACTCTTTAACATATTCTTTAAAATTTAGCCAGTAAAATCGTTCCCGCAACTTCTCAGCAGTCTTGTTGACTCCAAGGTGTCCTCCAGCAGATCCGTCGTGGATCTCTTTCAACACTTCAGGTACCCTGTTCTTAGGTATTAGTAACTGAGTTCTCTGCTCTGTACCCTCCGCATTCTCCAAAACACGTTTTAGGAGACCCTCTTAAATTATTAAAGAATCCCATTGCGCCCAGTACGATTTCACTTTTTGGGAGTATGGTGCAACATCTTGCCAAATCGGTTTATCCCCGTTTTTCTTCCAATTTATTACAATCTTCAGATCTGGATCATTTTCCTGATCTTTCTGCAATTCTTCCGGTTGCCATTTATCATCGACTACCGTTGTTCTTAACGCAGCAGCTTGCTTCTCTTCTACTCGGCAACAATGCTTGCATTCTTCGGAACATGGTCTCCTGGACAATGCGTCAGCGTTACGATGGCTAGTTCCCGCCCGATGTTCAATGGAATATGATGTTACCAGATTACGGGTCGACGACTGTCCTCTCCTATCAATCCGACTTGGTTTTTCTGACTCTGCATCTGTTTTCTTTTTAAGCGGCTTCCCGCAAAGTCTTCGCGGGTGTCCTAATTCACCGCAGTTCCAGCAACGCATTTTCTTCTTGCCTTTATGCACTTCAGTAGCGATTCGTCGTATCTTCTCTTCTATATCTTCACTATCTTCGTTCTTCATTGCGCTGTTAATTGATCGTACCCTGGATTGGCTACGCGAAGCTAGTTTTGCAGCTTCTTGTTCTAAAGCATGAGAGAGTGCATCGGCTAATGTTTTTGGTCGAGCCAATCTTAGTGCTTGCTGAATTTCGCCATCTTGGATTCCATAAATAAATGTTTGGATAGCTAAGCACTCTAATACGCTGTCCGGGGCTGTAGGATGTGCGAGGCGAACCAAGTGAGCAACGTCAGCTTCAAATTCTTGGAGAGTTTCATTCGACCTCTGATATCGATTTCTTAATTGCGTTTGATACACTTGTTCTAGGTGCGCATTTCCATATCGCATATCTAAATGCTTATCAACTGGTCGTAGTCTTCTTGTTCTTCTTGCTTCAGTATCTGCAAGATATCGACGGCATTTCCACGCAACGCTACTGACAATGAAATTGCTTTCTCTCTCGGTGACCATCCGTTAGCTTTTGCAGCAGCTTCAAATTGCCTCAAATAATTCGGCCACGATGTTTTTCCATCAAATTCCGGTGTTTTTATACGAATTGTTGATGCAGTCTCACCTTTTGCTATTTTCCTTTCACTTGCTGCTTCTGTTTCAGCCACACCAGGACATAAATTTGATACTGCAGTTGCAGTGAGGAATTTATTTTCTAACTGTTCTATTTTCTTTTCATATTCGTTTTTCAATTCATTTAAATTCTCTTCTAAAACTCTAGAACGTTCTTCAGAATTTCTGGAATTTTCTTCTAACTTCTGTTCCAAAGTTCTAGAATTTTCTGCTAATTCTTTTAGGATTCTGGAACTTTCCTCAGATTTTCTGGAATTCTCTTCTAATTGATATTGCACGGATCCAGTTAATTCTTCTTTTAGAGTTCTAGAACTATCTGTTACTTCTTCTTTTAGGGTTCTAGAACTTTCTTCCAACTTCTGTTCCTAAGTTCTAGAATTTTCTGCTAATTCTTGTTTTAGAGTTCTAGAACTTTCTTCCAACTTCTGTTCCAAAGTTCTAGAATTTTCTGCTAATTCTTCTTTTAGGATTCTGGAACTTTCTTCTATTTGATGTTGCACGGATCCGGTTAATTCTTCTTATAATTTCTCCAACATTTTACGATTGTCACTTGAATTAGTTTCAACTACATATTGGTCAGGATCCTAATTAGCCGCCACTAAAGCCTCTCGCAGACGTTGTTGTAACGTTGATTTTAACCCGGATGAGTTCAAATCTCGCTCCTCTAATTCCCTCTTTAGGTCCACAACTTTTAATTCACTTAGTATTAAACCGAACGACGCCATTTTATTTGTTTTTACTACACACTTCACTATTTAATAACCCCACACCTGACACCAATTGTAACGTTTTTCGTCTTTCTGGAAATGTGTAGAATGTTTAAGGCACAGAAATGACTCACAACTATTTATGTTAAACAAAAACAAAAACAGAAACTTATTTAAAATTAATTAACACTACAATAAATCTTAAACACTACTAATAAATATTTAAACACTAGTATTATTTATATAACGGTCACTAACACTACTATTTATATCACGTACACTTGAGCTGTTATTTATTTCACCACATTTATATTACGCGTTCGAAATCTACTGTCAACTGCCCTCAGCCACTCGACCTCGGCTTATATACTCCCGTCCGTAGAACAGTTCTCGAATATTCCAGAACGTCCTAGAATATTCCGTCAAACCACACGCTCAGACATGCGAGCGAGCTCTATGCACAAGTGAGGTCACGCTGCTACGCACTTGTTTCTCGAGAAGGTTTCTGGAATGCTCTCGACTGTCTGGCTTTAAATTCGTTACAATATGTAAACTATATGAAAGATTTTTTTTATTATTCATATTAAAAAAGTTGGGGGACGGGATCTATCCAAAAACTTTGTAACTAAAATTTATCATCAAAATAAAGACAACCTAATATAAACTACATCGGTAATTCGGTACTCTGAAAACCAAAGTACTGATTTTCTAATTTCAATTTATTTAAGGTGAACCATGCGTTCTGAATCTAGTATCAGAACGATGATTTGCCTTGATCTCTTTGAAACGAAATATTATTCTTATTATGAATGAAACTTATTAAGTATTGTATATAATATTGAAGCCAAAACTTCAAAGTATGGTAATAAACTAGATACCATTAATGTTGTGTACAAATATTGAAAGAAATTACACTCAAAATTTGAATTTATTTCTCAAAAATGCTAGGAACGATTTTATTTTAAAAATTCTGTATTGTTAAGAATGTGGTCCTCTATAACTCAGAAAATTTTTATCCAATTTGAATTTACAGTTCTGGAGAAAAAAAAAATAAAATATGCGAAAAATGGCTCAAAACAGGACTTTTTTGTGTATTTTTTGTTAGATTAAATATTCTTGTTCATACACATAACAAAAAGCTGAATGTTTAGAGATTATGTAGTACTACTTGTTTGTTCATTTGGATGAGATTAAATATATGAAATATTTTTTAGAAATTTGAATTTGTTCAAGCTCCTTTGCAAAATTCTCATTTTAATCTATTGAAGAAGGCTTTGGTGTACACTCAGTGCAAAAATGATCTGGCGTTTTGACAGCTGTCATGATTCATGATATATTTAAAAATGTTACACTATGTACATGAAATGAATATTTCAGAATTTGTGGTTTGAAATATGTTTAGTTTTGTTTTTCGTGTTATATTATAATATTCAAAGTCATGGGTACTTTTTTATGATAAAATATTTTCTCAGTTTTAGGAGAGCATAGTAGTGGAACAGGATTATGTGGAATATTGAACTGTATTATTTATCTTTCAATAAACGATATTTTCAACATAAAAGTATCTAATTATACGGTTATAGAAAGTAATTCATTTTTAACCTCAAAAATTTCATCAAAATAAAATTCATAACTGGACGAAAGGAATGAGATTTTATTATTTGGACACCTCAGTTTATAAAAGTACAGACAATAAAAATTGATAAGGAGTTTGTTCAATGGGTGTTTCCAATAGTAAAGAAATATTATGTACAAGAACTTGCTCCAGAAATAGTTGATTCACGAAAAGAAAGAAGCATGTCGATCAGAAATATGCCACAGAAACACGGAAAGTAAGAAATTTTAAAAGAGTTCAAATAACCTGATAATTCAGTGGGACGGAAAATACAGTTTTCTAGTGCATTTATAGACATTGGTAAATATTTTTACGCATATAAATCATTCATTAAATGACACTTCTAATTCGTCATGACTCTAGAATATATTGATATATAAGTGGCATAAACTGGCATAATGGTGAAAGCGAAAAATTGTATATAAAAAGCTATACTATATCAGAATCTATAGAAACAGTTAAAGTTAGATTTTTCTGTCAAATACTCTTCCAGACGCTCGTTAAAATCAAGGAATTTCTTTAGTTCACCTGCGGCAGAAAATGTTTTCCTGCCGCTCACGAGTGGCAGAGAAATTATATGACATAATGGGTAAATATTCCGGCGTTTGAAGAAAAAATAGCATATTTTATGTGGAGTGAAATTGACGTTTTGTGTCGCATTTGCAGTTGATGGACGAGTGCACAAAACGTATCACTTTAACTCCTTATAAAATAATATACTTTATATATGATTATGTATAATTGAAATAAAATTGTAAGTAAATTTTTTATTATAATATCAAATAAAATACTATATTTTATTAAATTTTAGTTTTTTTGTTGTCGTCATATAGAAATATTTCTTGTGATTTAAAATAATTTTCTTGAAAATTTTCAAGTTTGTATAGTTTTTAAACGCGCGCCAATACTTTCTTCACTATTCTGTACCGATCCACATTCTTGTTACGACCACAAAAAACCCTACTTACGCTATAACAAATTGTTGATTAACGAACTTCAGGCCGAATGTTTCACCTTAAGGTGAAACATACGGGCTGAAGTTCGTTAACCAACAATTTGTTATCGTGTATGGAGGGTTTCTTACGGTCCTGGCAAAAATGTAGATCTGTATAAAATAGTGAAAAAAGTATTGGCGCGCGTTTGAAAACTATACAAATTTGAAGATTTTCAAGAAAATTATTTTATATCACAGGAAATATTTCTATATGATGTCAACACAATGAAAACTAAAATTTAATAAAACATATTATATTATTTGATATTTTAATATAAAAATAAAAACCTTTACTTACATTTTTATTTAAACATAATCATATATAATATATTATTTTACAAGGAGCTAAAGTGATACTTTTTGTGCACTCGTCCATTAACTACAGATGAAGCACAAAACGTCACTTTCACTGTACATAAAATATGCCATTTTTTTTTCAAACGCCGGAATATTTACCCATTATGGCATATAATTTCTCTGACTCACGTGAGCGGCAGAAAATGTCTTTCTGCTAAAGAAATTCTTTGATTTTAACGAGTGTCAGAAAAAGTATTTGACAGAAAAATCTAACTTTAACTGTTTCTATGGATTCTGTGCAAAGACTATAAATGTACTGATTCTGTGGAATATTCCTGATCGACATACTTCTTTCTTTTCATGAATCAATTATTTTTGGAGCAAGTTCCCTTAACATAAAATTTCTTTAATATTGGAAGCATACATTGAACTAACTCCTCATCAGGTTGTAATTATTTCTACTTCTATATTCTGAGGTGTCCAAATAATGAAATCACATTCCTTTCATCCGGTTATGAATTTTATTTTGATAAAATGTTTGAGGTTAGAAATTAATTACTTTCTATAACAGTACAATTAAAAACTTTTTTGTTGAAAATATCGTTTATTAAGAGATAAATAATACATTCCAGTACTTCAAATTCATTTAACTAAAAACGAAGGATTCAGTCAAAGAACGAAACATATTGACATTGACATCACTTAATAAAAGAGCGAATTGAGAATAAAGAAATTATAGTTGAGTATGTCCCAACAGAAGAAATGATCGCAGATCCATTGACGAAGGCAACAACAAGCAAAAAACTTCAAATCTTTAACGAACGAATTGGATTAAACAACGAAGATTCTATTTTATCGAAATCTTGTTTAAGGGGAAGTATTGAGAAAAATAAATAAGATTTCAATAAAATGAATCCAGGTTATCATTGAATATAAAATAACAATTGAATAATTGAATGACATGTAATGCTGTGAAAATAAAAATACGTGATTAAGATATATATTCTTTCATTTATCTCAACAATGCCTTTACTGTGGAAAAACTTTCACTGACTTTGCTGCCGTGCGGTTGCACGAGCGTCGGACTCACCCCGTCGAGTACCGGAGAAGCTTAGAAGAGAAATTGACTACCTTGAAGGTGGTGTTGATAACGAAGATCGATCAGATCGAAGTCAGATCACTCAAAGGTGCAATCAGTATTAAGAACATGGAGAACGCGACCGGATTAGAATAACATCGGATCCGGCATATTAGAGAAGATGCGCCTTATAACAAGTATTTGAACAAAGCCAAAAAGGAGCAAAAAGAGTCAGTTATCAAGTACTTTCCAGATGATCCTCTTAGCGAATTCTGCCAAGTTCTCCACCTTAACATTGATCAGATCACCGGATCTTCCCGCCTCCTTTAATATAGAAATACCTCCTCGAAGCTCAGCTCCAGCGCCCACAGCTTAAACATTACTGTCCACAATTAAGGGATCTCTTTCTGCATCCCTTAGCAGCCCGGACCCTTTGTCCACACGGAGGAAGCGGCGACCTCCGTCGTCGCCCCATCTCTAATCTTTACATAAATCTAGGTGACCCCCTGGTCACACCCAGCCTGCGACGCCGGTGCCTTAACTTCTGGTCACCAACCTTCAAGTCGTCTCGCCAAAACTATCCCCTCCAAAATATATTCCTGAGACCCCGTTAAAGCGTCGTAAAAAGACTCATGGTTCACTCTATCTACGACTTTTAAAAAAGACGGCCATCTCGACGACGAAGTGTGCTCTCTAACCCCTCCGTTTGAGGACGATCCACTACGAACGTCCCTAAGGCCGGCGAACAGCCTCAGAGACCTAACATCTCGCCCCCCAACACTTCAGTCTTTCCGACAAAGGATCTTGCGCCCTCAGAAAGTTAGATATCCTCAGTGCTCTTCCCCGCTTGCGGATGACCGCGGATCCCGCTACCAGAGCGCTTATTTTGTTTGGGCTAAGCGGCTCTAGGGCAGAAGTAGACGAGGCTGTCACTTTCTGGATGGGCCTGGTCTTGCTCGGCAAGCGAGTTCCCCCTAAAATAAAACAGTTAGGATTTAAAAAGCTCCTTCCGACGCTCATCACCTCGCGTAAAAAGAGAGCTGCAGAATATAAGAAATGTCAGGATTGCACCTGGCGGACACCATCTGCAGCAAAGCACCACACCTGGAGCCTAAGGATCACCACCCCATTACCGAATTAGAAACGAAAATAAAGCATTCTACTCCGGTCGTTTCCCTCTGTGGAAGAACCTTGTACAATCCGATTACCGAAGACTATGTTGACGCTGCATTGGCCACCTGGAAAAATTCTGCCCCGGGCCTGGGCGGAATCCTCATCTCGCAAGTGAAGCCTTGTCCCAAAATTATAATTGCAGCGCTTTTTGTTGTCATCCCCTACCTCTGTAATACACCTAGTACTTGGAGCGCAATCGAACAGTTCTCATTCACAAGGAGGGCGACAGAAAGTACCTCTCCAATTGGCGCCCCATCAACATTAGCTTGGGTCCTTAGCGGTTGTTACACCACATCCTAGCTAAGCGGCTCTCATTAATTACGGACCTACATCCACTGCAGCGTTGATTCCATGAAACGAATAGCTGTCTGTCAAATGTGTTGTTGTTGGACCACTATATTAGATTTAGAAAGCTACAGGGAAAGTCATACAACGTTGTTTCCCTGGACATTCGTAAAATCCATTGAAACGTTTGAATCAAATAATGCTAAATCAATTAATACCTCTGATAGATACCAAAGGTTATTAGTTATTTTTGCGAGTTTTCACGTTTGTAGTTAATCATATTTTTGAGAAATAGTAAGAGACGACGCCGCACGAAACCCACTCTTCTATGCATGTGCCTGTATACGTTGGTATACAGTTATATACATATTTTGTCTATGATTACTTTGCTTAGGTCATACTTAATTGTCCTAAGTGTAAAGCGTTATCACAGGAACATAAAATGCGATTATTTAACCTCTCTATGCTTAAGACCAATCTAGCAGCCTTATTGTGGCTTAAGAATGATGAGAGTGTCTTTCCTAGCGTCAAGAAGAACTAAGACTAGTAGCTTTTGAGGAAGTTTCGGTTTCAGTATGCGGTGTTGCCAATATTTGGTTATTCGTGTGCTAGATATATTGTATGAGTCCATTAAAGGAGTGCATCGTAGACCTGAATATAGACGTTTAGTTTTAACTGCTTTAGCATCCATTAATTCTAGTGCTAATAATGATAATTATTTTAATAATGAACGAGGCCCATCCGGTATCGAACAAAGGCATACTAGGCTGTTCTTGCAAAGCGCAGCGTAAAGTTATAAGTTTTCCTTTGACGATTAAGTACCACCACAAGTATCCACCAGAAGTATGAGATCAGAGGCACGCCAAAATAATTTTTCTGTTCTTGGGGGTTTTTATCGTTAGTATTCGCATTTTGCGATAAAAGGGGCTTCCAGCCGGCCCGGCTCAGTATAGTATAGAAGCGATAAGCAGACAATTTTCCTAACTGCATGGTTGTGACAAATTGCTACTTATAAGTGGAGTTGGATTGTAGCTCCGGACTTAGCAACTAATTTTCTACAAGGTTTCACGAGATTTTCCCGTGACACAACTGGACCTCCTGTTAGACAGAGTAGGCAGTTGATTGTTCAGCATTATAACATAGGGCACGGCAGTTGCGGCACTGTCAATGTCTAGTTAACAGAGGGGTAGTGTTGGTTTCCGCCTTAGATGCGACAAATTAGTTTAATGAACCATCAAATAGTTTCTGCCTGGAACGGAACAATGGGATTTCGCTGTAAATGTGGTTCCATCCTGAAGACTGATTACGGTTTAAAAAGACATAAGTTAAACCTGAACCAGCATAGAAGACGAGCGTACCCAGTCGCTTACAACAGGAGACACAAGGCTTGGAGTGCTTTAGAGCTTCGGCAAATGGCAGAGTTAAGAGGCTGAATTTGTTCCGGATAAGCGCGGGTTGAGCCTTAACAACTTTCATGGTTTTGCAGGACTTACGAGTCTTTTAACGGTGACTGATCTCTCAGCACCTGCCTCAGAGGAAACAGATGAGCCCGAATAAGAATCACGATTCAGCACATCTCCGTCTATCCCGGTTGGATATCGTTTTTGACCGCGTGCATCCACTGGTGTCGTATACAGTTTAAGTGATAATAGTAGCTTGTTGTCATAATCCTACAGCGAGGGCACGCAAACATCAAGGCCTGGATAGTGCATTAGTGGAAGACGTAGCAAGACCGATGACTTCCGTCAAGGCTGGCAAAGGTGGAGCTAGATTTCACCGCCACGCCGCTGCTTATAAGCGTGCAGAAGATCTCTAACAGAAAGATAAGCGAAGCGTCGTCTCTTTGTTATTTGGCGAAGCAGACCTTGATGCTCCCTCAGCATTTCTATGTGGACGAGGTGTAAAAAGTCTATAACGATATCTTTGATCGTGAGTCCCATGCGTTGTGACAGTGGATTATGGTAGCACGTCTGTCTATCTACCAATAAAAGAGGGAGAGTTGGCGGAAGTTATCAAGGGGACGCTGCGGTCCCCGACACGGTTAACATCAGCGATGTCAGGGCATTCGATATTAATTTGTTGACCATTCTATACGACAGCATGCTCTTGAAAAACGCGGTACTAGGTGAGTTCAATGCCTGCCGGATAACTCTCATTTTGAAAGGAGGTGATCTGACGCACGTTGAGAACTGACGCACTATCACATAACTTCTCTGTTGCTCCGAATCTTCAATAATATTCTCGCGAAAAGACTATCTAACGACAACATCCACATGGTGAAAGGAGGTTTTCGCCCTATCGACGGGTATCTCGCTAAAACTCTCCTATTACAAACCATCATTAATGAGCCTAGAGACAGTACTACGCCGTACTCACGCTCGATCTTGAGAAGGCATTTGACTTGGTCTCAATCAATAATCTCCCGCAGGCATTGAGGAGAGTAGGCGTGCATACGGGCATCACTACGTTCATTATGAATCAGTGTACCGGCTGCACATCAGCTATCACTTGTGGCAGAAACACGACGAACCCGATTGCGATGCAATGGGGGGGGGGGGATCAAACGGGATCATCATTTGCCTCCAGTCCTTTTCAAACTTGTGATAATCGAGCTATTCGCGGGATTGACCATGGTAATGGACTGAAGGTTGGTGGGCAGCAAGTTGGGTTTCTGGCCTATGCCGATGACTTTCCGGTGCTTGGTCCCGAAGAAAGGCACGTAAAATTTACTCTCGATAGAGTCTGCACCTTTCTTAAAGATCGTGGCCTCGATATCAATCCAGAAAAATGCACTGCACTGGTCACAAAGAGAATTCCAAAGAAAAAAAGTTATACACAAGCACTAAGACTAAGACTAAATGTAATTTATCTTTGTATTTTAAATTTTCTTCAACCTACACGCAATCCGCCACCACCAGACCAACGGCTCCCGGTATAGAGAGCCAGGATACGCGGCGTCTATCTGACGTTAAAAGAGATGGCCGCAGACAGTCAGTGGACAAGGGTTTGTCCGCTGATCCAGCCTACTGAACCCGCTGGAAACAACCGGCTTTACCGGGCATGTCCCCTCGGAGACTATTCTTCAAAAGCTGTAGGACTCAGAAGGCTGTTAACGGCCGCCCGAACCAGGGCGTCGTAAAAGAGGTCTGCCGGAACTGCTTTTCAAATAGGCGCCAAGTTTTCTTCTGGCCCCAGGCAGGCCCCGGAATCTTTACAAGCTTGTGGTACTTCCGTTGACCTCTTTACCTGCGAAAAGTGCGAAAAGGAGTACAGACTCAAGTCCAGTCTTTCTCGCCATCTCAAAGACTGAACCAGGGATAGAACAAAGTGTCAGTTCTATGGAATGGCATTTTCCAGCTTCGCTGCCGTGCGTCAGCACGAGAACCGGTCGCGTCCTTTCGCGTACCGAAAGATGCTGGAACGCAAGCTAACTGCTCCTAATGTGGAATTGTGGGCCAAGATCGCATCGATCGAGGTCCGAAGCAAGATGGAGCAGATAGTAATTAAGGAATTAGAGAAAGCGACTGGCCTGATGTTTCATCAGGTCAGATACATTAGAAAGCATGAGGATAACAAGTCATGCTTAGATAAGGTCAAGAGGGAGCAGAAGAACCACGCCCTAACAACATTCTTCGCTGGTCCCCCCTGCTTCTCTGCAACCTTCACCGTCCACCTCTCAGACTACACTACCAGACATAAGCGGATCATGCTCCTATTGTAAGTTCGCCTCTCCAACCGCCAGCAGCTGACTCTTCTTCAGCTCTTGTGCCCAGAACTGGCACAGTTCTTCCCAAGTCTTCCGCGGACCATAGAGACTTCTTTCCCTCTACCCCAGTGAAACGACGCCCTTCACCGTCCCCCTTGTTGCAGGCCCCTGTGGCCAGGCGGAAAGCGGATCACTGTGCAGCTGCTCCTGCAACTCCAGTGGCCGCGTCTACTTTCCACCACGGAAGTTGTATCTCGTCCCCCTCAAGACCGCGGGATGTTGATACAGTCTCGATAAGCAATCCCGCCTCCAAGAGGTTTTGAGGGAATCCCGACAGCCCCTCAGGCCCGTCCAGAGGGCAAGAGCGTCTCATTTTCTCCAACCTTCGGATGCTTCACTTCCAGTCGCTTCAAAGCCTGTACTCCCAAAGAGGTGAGGTTCTCTCCTACTTCACCCCGCAGAAAGTGTCCGAGTCACCTACCTGACGAGGATGAGGTGAACCAACTCAACCGGAAGATGGAATTCCTTTCTGCCCTTATCACCGCCAGGCGAACTGCCGACACTAGGACTAAGGCTCTCCTGAACGCCTGCCTTACTGGCACTGTTGGCGACTTCGACGCTGCTGTAAGAAAAGAAGGCTGCTGAATATAAAAGGCTGCTGAATATAAAAAAAGTGCCAAGATCGTCAGGAAACGAGCTGAGCTGGCAAAATACTCAGCAGGGCGGCTCTCCTGGAGGATTTCGTCCGCCCCACCCTCATCGAGAGTTTATATCAGCAGCTTTTTGGAACATTTGGTTCAGGAGGAGGATTAAGCAAGGTGACCCGCTAAGCCCTATCCTCTTTAATATTGTCTTGGACGAACTCCTTTCAGGACTCAACATGAACAGTCCAGGTGGTACTCTCTCTTCATGTACCAAGGTTCCTTGCCTGGGATTCGCCGACGACTTGATCCTGCTCGAGAATAGTGAGATCGACATGGGGGTCTCTGTTGATGCGGCTGAGATGTTCTTCAGACGCAGAAGGATGGCACTCAACGCTAAAAAGTACGTTTCCATCATCTCTGCGGTCATGGCTGGCAAATCGGTGCCCAGATCCAAGGCCACACTCAAGATTTCGGGTTGTGCAATCCTCCCCATCGCAGATCTTACTACTTTCAAGTATCTGGACCTAGACTTCTCCGCCGTCGGTGAAGCCAAACCAAAGCTGGTTAATCTAACCAATTAGCTGAGGAACATCAGCCGAGCACCCTTAAAGCCTGACCAGAAGTTCACCATGCTGAAGATGTTCCTGGTGCCACGCATATACCATGGTCTCCAGAGTCCAGCCGTCACCGGAAAACTGCTGTCGGAATGTAATCGGGCGATCAAGAGATTCGTGAAGCAGTCACTCCATCTTTCCAATCATACCGCCGACGTCTTTCTGAACGCGAAGATGAAGAATGGAGGACTTGGAGTCTCTTATCTACGGAAAGTCATCCCCAAGATTCTCCGTGATAGACTCTCCAAATTAGAGGAGATAGATCGCTTCTATCGGGATGTCTCTCATTTCCCACCAACCCTCTCGTTTCCCCGCCGGGTCCTTCGCCATGCTCCAGAGGGGAACCCCGACGCTTATTGGCGGGAGAGGATGAGAGAGAGTCCCTTGAGCCGAGGCCTGCAGGATACCGTCGTCGGTCGTGGATCCTCCACACGCCTCAAGGATGGACTGGACGTGATTACATGCGTGCCGTCCAACTTCGGACCAACAACCTTCCGACCAAGGAGCTTCAGCACGCCCCAGACCATGACTGGAGCTGCCGTGCTGGGTGCGATCGAGTGGAATTCCTGTGTCATTTGTTGCAAGGATGCAGGGTTAATAACTTCGGTCGCATCAATAGGCACAATGAGATCGAGGGCAAATTGGCGCGGTAGGCGTGTGCCCAGGGTTGGACAACGGAAGTGGAGCCTAGGGTACACCGCACAGGCGGGAGGCTGTACCTTCCAGACCTGGCAATCCACCAGCCAGGGAGCAAACTAGTCATTTGTGACGTCCAAGTTTTTGCTGGAAAGCCCCTCGTACAATAGCCGAGTCCTGGGATAGAAAAAGGCTAGTTCACGACCACCATCACTTCCGAGAAGTAGCCGCCTCAAAGTTTTCAATTTAGAAAAATTGTTTAAAAAGACAGTTTTTGTTTTGTTATTGCCTGTAATTATTCTTATACTAATGAAGATGCTTTGCTCACCAGAATAAAATTATGTTAATATATTTTAAATATACATATTTTTAGTAATAAACGTGTTATATTTTTACAGAAGAATTGTTTGCTCGGTATGAGTCGCTCGCTATGTGACGTCATCGCAACGCTAAGATTTTGCAGAACAACAAATCCTTACGTTTCCCTTTCTTGCCATGTCCACCACAGTCTTCTCATGCTCCTTTATCAGATCATTAATTCCCTTCATCACTAAACGCTCAAAATTAGTGCTCGTCTTATATATCATTTCACTTATTCGTTTTTGGAATTCTTGAATTGATTCTTCAGCACTATCCATTTATTACAATAAAAATATGTTAGTAAAAATTCACAAACTAAAATCTCTCAAAGCATTTGCGCGTCGGCTAGCGAGACTCGGCATTACATAAAATTTTAAATTCTGTTTTACGCATTTCTCATCTCCCAAATTTAGGTCGCCTCCCCCAATTGCAGGTGACAGATGGAAATATAACAATTGGGGGATTGCTAAAAACAAGCAAAATCGATAATTTTTGCCGAATTTAGCACTTTTTTTACTATTTTTTACATCTTTAAAAATCTCCCAATTGCAGGTGACGCCGCAACCACAATATAGATACTACTAGATAATTCTCTTAAAAGTAACTTAGTAAACAAGATCAAATGTTCGGACTGTAACTCTGTCTACATTAGCGAAACTAAACAATACCTTAAGACCAGACTTAACCAACATAAATTACAAATCAAAAATAACAATGAGGATCACAGTGCTTTGGTTTAACACTCCCTGACACATGGTCATTCCCCTGACTTTGACAATGTTGAGACTGTACATAATGAAATTAACAGAAGAATGTTTGTGGAAAGTCTGTATATTAACCTTCAGTATAATGCACTTAATTACAAAACAGATTTTTCTTTCTCTAATGATCAATATATAGTTATCCACAATTTATTAAAAAGATAACCTCTTCATGTCACTTAGTTTTGCTTTGTTGACGTTTCAAGGTTCGTCCAACTTAATTATTTAATTCCTTTCGCCGCGTGTTGTTTTGACACTAGATGTTCCTAGTGCGTTCTTTTTGTGTGCCTTCTGCAAACTTAAATTTTGTTACTAATTTAGTCATTGTTTGACTCTTGAAGGTGAAACTTCACCTTCAAATGTTTCTGTCGTTACGCAAAATACAGCACACAACCAGTAGTTTGCCAAACTACACTACCGTCACCAATGTTACTCAGCCCAAACAATGACACAAATGACACACTTACAGAAATAGATGAACTGTATAATGAACACAATGAAAAATGCATTCATTATTGGCACCGATTTCTCGGCCATCGTGATCTATTTGCAATAAAATTAATATGTTCAAAAAGACAGGTTGATGACATGATAATCGAAGATTTCAGTATGAAGATTTTTTATGAGGTGTGCGCTCAATGCAAAATGACACGCATGCCATTTTCAAAGAAAACATGAAATAAATCGAGTTCTCCACTTGACATGATACATACAGTTATTATATGCGGCCCTATGCAGACATATTCACCAAGTGGAAAGCGCTACATACTTAAATTCATTGATGTTTTTTCACGGTATAATGTTTTCTATTTTCTGAATCACAAACATGGAGTTGAAAGCAAAATGAGAAAGTATGCAGAACAGGTGAGAAATGAATTTAGTAGAACACCAAAAGTAATAATATCAGATCGAGGAGAGTACATTAGATATAAAGTTAAGAGTTTTCTGAGAACTCATGGAATTAAAATGAAGTATACTGCTCCATACAGGCCCCAAGAAAAATAGAGTGGCAGAAAAAAAAAATAGAACAATTATTGAGATGCCGAGATACATGATTTTGGTAGCAAAACTGCTGTAGAGTTTTTGGGCAGAAGTAGTGAACACAAAATCATTCAAAAACTCGGGCAGTTAACTCCTTATGAGGTAGAGAATGGACAAAGACCAAGTACAAAATATCTTTCAATATTTGTAATGAAATGTTTTGTTCATGTCCCATCAGGGAAGCGACAAAAGCTAGATAGTGTAACAGCGTCAATGATCAACTTTGGAAACGATGAGAATTCTAATAACATACAGATGTTATGATGAAAGGTTTACAATCGATTTTTATCAAACCGTGGACGTCAAATTGAGATAGTCTAAAATTCAAAATGGTGGAGAAGACGTTGCCGAAATTGAGTTGAATAAAAATTATGATAATAAGCTAGATTAATTCGAAGAAAGCACAGAGCAAGCAAGTCGAGGAAAAAACATAGCGGTGCAGCATCAACAGAGACACGTATCACAACGTATTAATAAAGGCATTCCGTCTCATCGGTTGATTTATAAAATTAATAGATAGATAGATAGATATATTTAATTGCCATGTGTCGTACAAGTAGGTACAAATATGGTTCGTCAGTCATATAAATAAAAATAAAAAACAAACAAATAGAGCTTGGATAAATTATACTTAAATTAAAGATTTGGAGGTGTATCCAAATAGTCTTTTATAGTATAGAAACATTTCCTAATTAAATAAGACTTAACTGAGCTTTGAAATTCTGTCACTGAATATTTTTAACATGGGCAGGTAAATAATTGTATAGATTTATTTGCCTTGAATTCCTTTGCGCTTTGGAGCTAGTAAATCGATCTACTCTAAGTAGTTCCGATGAGCGTGTGTTGTGACTGTGAACGCTATCGTTCCGTAGGTATTTGTCCTTGTTAGAGTGAGTCTCCTTCACAGTTGCATATATAAACAAACATGATAGTATCAGAATTCTAAAATCAGTGAATAGATTAGAACATGGTTCTCTTTTGTTGACATTAGCAATTATTCTAATAATTTTCTTCTGTAATTTAAAAAATTTTAATGCATGGGAAGAGTTGCCCCAAAGTAAAATTCCATAATTTAAGTAACTATGAAATAGAGCGAAATATGCAGTCCGAAGTATAGAGAGTTCACCGAAGTTTTAAAGTCGCCGAAAAAGAAATATAACACTTGCAAGGACTCCATACAGTTTATCCACCTGCGTCGACCACAACAACCCATCATAAATGTGCATACCAAGTAATTTCACAGAAAGTCCAGATCTATTTTTTATATTGTTAGATATAATAAATGACTGAGTTTTGTCGGAATTTAGTTTTAAATTGTTAGTCGAGAACCAGTGCTCCACTTCATGCAGTATATCTTTAATTTACTGATTTAAAAGCTGTAGATTAGACTGGCTAAAAATTAATGTTGTATCGCCAGCGAACAATACACATTTATTAGGAAGTAAAAAAATATATAGATCATTTATGTACATAATGAATAAAATGGAGCCCAATACAGATCCTTGGAGCACCCTATATTTAATTGGTACATAATTTTAAAGAACGTTATTAACACTGGCGCATTGTAATCTATTTTGCAAGTATGAAGAAAATAATGCAGGAGCTATGCCGCGAATGCCATGTAAGTTAAGTTTATCAATTAATATAGAATGAGAGACACAGTCAAATGCTTTGGAAAGGTCACATAAAGTCAGCGCCGTATGTTGTCCTGTTTCCATATTTTTAACAATATCATCAACTACCCGCATTACTGCATCAGAAGTGGAGCATGATGATCTGAAACCAAATTGAGATGGGTTTAAAATATTTATGCTATCTAAAAACTCAGTTAATCCATTTTTTATGATTTTCTCAACAATCTTTCCTAGTATCGGTAGTATGGAGATTGGTCTGTAGTTATTTGAGGTAGAAACATCTCTTTCCTTATAAATCGGGATAATTTTTGCTATCTTAAATGCGTCGGGGAAGACTCCATCGACAAAGCACCTATTTATAAAACATGTTAGAGGATATGATATATAATCAGCAATATTTTTAATTATTTTACTATTTAATTCATATAAATCAAGACAATGTAACGCCATCTATCCGCACAACCGCCCAATTACCAACGATGTGGCGCTGTAGTTAGGATTTTTAGAGACATGTAAAAAAGAAGAAGAGAGTTAGTTGGCCGAGAATGAAGCTGTCAGACATTGTTTTCTTGGGTTTTGTTTTTGAGTCATAAAAATATACTTATTGTGTGAAACTTTTCGGAATCCGTTAAATCATTTGTATTATCTTATTATAATAAAGTGTTTATGTTATTTATAATCACAATTGTTATAAAAGTGGCGCTCCAACGAGTGCGCCGAGAAGTGAAAATAAGTGAGTTTTGTGATAAACAGCATAGAAAACAACGGGTAATCGTGTAGTTAAGTGTATGTATACGGGGTTACTTTTCGCAATTGCGCGTAATTACATGGGTACACCACACAGCTACATAAGTTGTGTTTGAAATTAAATACGAAGTGCTAGACTAAACAATAACCACGCCGCCGAAACGTGTTAAGAAAACAATGACAGATAAGTAACCGTTGCTTGCCATGACGTCAGAACAGTTAACTCAGCTAATCGCGAGTATGCAGGCACAGATACACGAGATTCATCTGGAGGAAACAAAGACAGGAAGTTTTGTGAAATGCAATGCGAAATTTGACGGGAAAGAGGAGTTAGACGTAGAAGCATTTATTGACGCGATATAAATTTATAAAGACTGCGCAAATGTTAGTAATGAAAACGCACTACGCGGGTTACCGATGTTGCTGCATGGAATTGCCGGTACATGGTGGCAAGGACTTAAAGCGTCTACAATAACGTGGAGTGAGGCAGTAAAAGCTTTACGCGATGCGTACGATCCGCAGATACAGCCATATCAAGAATATCGGGAACTTTTTCAAATGGAACACAGTCTTGAAACTTCAACCGATGTGTTTATATATCGTGCTCGCGCATTATTAGCCAAAATTCCTGACAAGCTCAGCGAAAACATACAGACATGATATACGGTTTATTGCACAGGAAAATTACGCGATAACGTAGAGACATTTAAAGAGCTTTTAGAAGCTGTACGTGTCGTTGAAAAATCGTTACAGGAAACGGAAACAAAAAGGAAACACGAAGAAAGTTTTAAGAAAAAAGTAAACAAAAATAACGCATCACTTGCTAAAGATAGGCCTAAATGCAAATTTTGCAAGAAATTTGGACATACTATTGAAGAATGCCGAAACAAGAAAAAGGCAGGGAAAGAACGAGAAAGTTCAGCATATGAACAAAATAAAGTGCAATAAGAAGAGAAAACTAACGAAAAAACTGGGACAATATTTAATTGCTACGGATGTGGAGCCTCAGGCGTCATTCGGTGAGTGCTTCTTATATAATTGAACCAAATACTTTAAACGATGTCATGAATAATAAATAGAAAGAGAAATAAATTAAAGCCATGAATAATGAAATTGACTTTTTAAATAAACAAAAAAGCTGAGAGTTATGCAAAAACACTGCCGAATGATAGAAAGGCAATCGGATGTAAATGGATTTCTAAATTGAAGACAAATGTTGATAGCAACATATACTGCTTTAAGGCAAGATTAGTTGCTCAGTTTTTTTCCCAAAAAGTATAGAACTGATTATGATTAATTGTTTGATTCTGTAGTATGACAAGCAAGATTTATAATTCTACTATCGGTTGCAGAAAACAAATCATGTTAGTGTGACATTTAGATGCAAAAACAGCATTTTTTAATAGGCATTTAAAGGGTATGAGCAAGAAAATAAACTAGATCACGTTTTCTTACTTAAGGAATGTCTTTATGGACTGCAGATTCATATACAGAAAATATTAGAGAAAAATGATGTTTTGTACTTGTTTACGTTAGTGATTTAATCATAGCACGCAAGATACAACAAACAATTGAATATTCAAGATGACATTTTCATCGTAATCAATCATTAATGATGGATCAAGATTGATAAGAATCCGAATGGATTCAACAGAATTAGTCAGACAAGTTACGTCGATGAAGTGGCTTGTTTATTTAGACTAAGTGATGCAAAATCGTTAAATGTTCCACATGATCCACACTACAACAAATTAAATTCTATTTAATAATAGACATTACTAGCAACTGATTGGGTTCCTGCTTTATATTTCGATAAGCAGTCGACCAGATATCTCGGTGAGTGTGTCAATTCTGGCACAAAAAGTCATTAAACTGATGCAGCGGAACTAGTGGTCTATTCCAATTCATAGCGGCATGTGGGTATGACTAAGGCTATGATATGACTTAGTAACAAATTAGAAAATTATATTTTTAATGTTGGTATTGAAAATAGAATATAGTTGCCAACCCTTTTATTTATAAGATAATATCTATGTCAAATTGTCAAATTTGTTCGACTTCATGATATAAATGCAGTTTCTATTTGAGTTCATCAAATAAAATTATCATAAATAAATAAATTAGAAAAAAAAAACATCTAGTAACAGTGAGTGTGGCTACAATCACAGCGGGGCTTATCCAGCTCTCGCTATAAATTTGTGATGTGGCTAAATAATGACTTCATCGATGACGTCATACACACTTGTTTATTTATACCGCCAGGTGGATCCTTGTTGTTTACCGATGTTGCCACAATGGCTATGTCAATTAGAATAGACTCCCTGGAGCGAATTAAAGCGGTTAGTCAAATATTTACTTGGCACAGATAGAGCAGATTGGAAGTCGAATAGCGGATATACTTGTGGTCTTGTACGAGTATGATTGAGGAGGAGTGTTGAAGTTGATATAAACATTTTGACATAAAATAAAATGTGTTTTCGTTTTTTAATAAAATAAATAAAAAATAGAGTTCTAATAACATAGAAAAATGCAAAGGATATAATTTTGTTGTGTCAAAAGAATTTTATTTTAATTCAAATATCTTTTACTTTTCATGCTACTGAATTTAGGATATAGCCAATATGGTGCACCTGAAAAAGATTTTATGTTGTGTATCAAAGTGAAAAATTATATTTTGCTGTTATATGGAATAAATTTAAAGCATCTTTCGGGGTATATGTAAAAGTTAATAAAGTTACAGGCCAAAGAGGGGCTGATAAAGGTTACTCAACGGGTGAACCACGTTAGAGGCCAAAGTCATCTTCAGAGGCGGACTTAAGCTCAAATATTACAGACGCACTTTTCAATTAACTACGCTCATACAAATAAATTGTAAATACAGGTCTTATCGTCATGGGTACACAAATACATTTGTATTTATAGAAATAAATTTAAAATATAACTAACAACTCGCCAATAAACTGCGTTACATTGTAAATAAATTAAATAGAGAAAAGTATCACTTTAAATCTATCCCGACAAGTGCCGAAATACACTAATGTAATTTTTAAAATTACATTAAAAATTTTTGAAATGCTTGAGTATTAATTATTTAAGTAATTTCTATAAGACTAAGATGAACTCATGTACCTGTTACTCCTGAATTTAATAAGATTAACGTATTAAGGAAAAGATTGTCGGAAATAATCAAAAACTCATATGTTGTTAACGTGTCGATTAATATTTGTGGAGCAACAAACAAAAACTGATAAATCCATTTTTCAGTAAAAATGAGTTAAGTATGTCTTATTAGTAATAGGGGTCGGGTAAATCCAACGGTGAAGTCAAAATCAAGCTGAATAAGATAAATCCTTGAAAAAATTAAATCTAAACTTGAGACAATTATACCAGAAAGTCAGTCTGGATTTCGCAAGGGCCGCTCTTGCGTTGATAATATCTTTATTTTAAATGCTGCAGTCCAAATACAGCTAAGACTACCAAAGAAATATGTCTATGCAATTTTCATAGACTTCAAAAGAGCGTTCGACTCCGTGCCTCATTCTTTATTGTGGAACGAGCTGCACAGACTCGGGATGAGCGGAAAAATTATTAGGATTTTAAGTAAACTATATGAAAATGCTTATATGAAAATAAGATTGAAAGACTTCTCTCATACCAATAACATAGACATACACGAAGGTGTTTTACAGGGAGAAATCCTAAGTCCGTTGTTATTTAGCATGTTTTTAAATGATATAGAATCTTTCTTTCGTAATAACGGAACGAAAGGTTTAAATATTAATAATAACAATGAGATACTAATGCTACTTTACGCCGACGATCTGGTAATAGTTGCTGATTCTCCAGTGGACGTACAGCGTAAACTAAATATTTTAGAAAAATACTGCTCCAAAAAAGGGCTTACAGTAAATGAGACAAAATCTGAAATTATCCGTTTTCACAGAGGTGGTTCAACTAGCTACAAAGATATATTTACATTTAAAGACAAAGAAATCAAAACCAATAATAAATATATTTACTTGGGTATTCCATTTTCAAGTTCATCCCTATTTCTGGAAGCGACCAAAACGGCAATAGCAAAAACAAACATAGCAACTGGCTCTGTTTTAAATACCTTATCGTCTGCTAAATCTAATGACTGGAATAGTAAAATAAAATTATATTCATCTATTATTTCTAGCACGCTACTATATGCATCACAAATATGGGGTGTTAGGTATACCGAAGAGATGGAAAGAGCACAAACAAATTATTTCAAGAGATTATTATTTTTACCGCAAAATACACCACACTACGTGGTTCGTTTAGAAGTAGGAATAAGGAAAATAGTAGTTGAAGTTTTAAAACTCGTAATTAATTGGATCATTAAATTATGGAACATGCCAGAGGGTAGATATCCAAAAATTTGTTACAGGCGTCTGTGTCATCTAGACAAGCACCCTAGCAATAAAATAAAATATAATTGGGTTTCGCAAGTAAAAATTATGTTTACAAATGCTGGTTTTGCTGATATGATGGAGACAGAAAATGTTTTACTGCTGAAGAACAGCTCTAATTTAATATTATCTAACTATGAACAACAAATAAGGGAAAGTGATTTAAATAGAGCTCGTAAGGGAAAATTCTGTACCATTTACAAACACTTGCAAATTAATGATGGACCGCAGACTTACTTAACATTAAATTGTAAAATAAACATCTGTAGAGTACTGGCTCAATTACGAGCAAGTAATGTTCTTATGGTCAGGGTAGTTATAAATAATATTTCCTACAAATTAAATCCAAACGAGATGTGCTCTTTATGTAATATGCATGAGCTGGAAGACTTAAAGCATATTTTATATTATTGTCCAATGTATGAGCTGCTACGAGAATCGTGGCTATCATCGTCTTTGGAGAAGACAGGTTCTGCTTGTTTGGATATATCTAATAAAAATCAGGCAAATAATTTATTTTATTTCATGGCTAACGCTCTAAAGCTACGCTCATTCTTATTAAATGAATAAACTAAAACATTGTACTATAAATAACTAATATAGCAAAAAACTAGATAATAAGATATTGTATTGTACTATAAATAATTAATATAGCATAAATTATGATATTGTTATGAATAATTAAAATTTATCTATATATTTATACTTCATCTTGTACTGAATTTCTTTTGTATCAGGGTTCATCCTGTTAGACAAAATAAATTTATTATTATTATTATTATTAGTGAAAGAGCTTAAAACATATTGCGTTTGGTATCAAATAAAAAGTCTTCTGAAGGGCTCGTGTGAAAAATTAATTTTTTCCGATAGGTAATTGTTTTAGTGAAAGTGTTTTAAAACCTATCGTGTTTAGTATCAAATAAAATGTCTTTTAAAGGACACGCGTATTAAATTGATTTTTTTGAGTGACAATTGTTTTAGTGATAAAGATTTGAAACCTATTGTGTTTGGCATCAATTAATAGGTCTTTGCATGCTTAAACGTACAGAATTGAAAATTTTAAGATTGGAAATAATTCAGTTTATATTGTGTCAATTGTCATACAGAAGTGAACCTTACTTCAGTGTCCGTGGAGCCTAGCATGAGGCCTGGCAAAGCCAGGCCGACCGCTAGTCCTATATACTATTTGGATAAGTGAGGTATATTTGTATATATATATATATATATATATATATATATATATATATATATATATATATATATATATATATATATATATATATATATATATATATATATATATATATGGATTCATTACGCCCATTTGTAAATCGCTACAGCCTAGACGGTTTATCCGATTTATTTGAAACTTTTTTTATTTGACAGAGGTCAAACACAGGGAGTGCCTTTTGATAGTCTCAGATTTTTCGTGCACATGATGTCGAGAAAACTTGAAAAAACATGCGTTTTTGGGTCAAAATCAACTAAGAGTGTGGAGGCTTTGAAATTTTTAAGAAGAAGATCTACTGTCACTTTGACGTTTGTCAGTGCACATGTCGCATATTTAATTATAAATTACTTAAAAATGAAACTTTTGTGAGTAGTTTTGAAATACTTTACGCATATTGTGGAAATGAGGAGACGTTTTTATTATAATTAAACATTTCAAATATGTGTATTTAAAAAGTAAATTTTTCACACTCCACTATGAAGTTGGTTTTAAAGCAAAACGTCAAATTGACAAGTTTTATAAATTATAAAGAATATGAAGGCTTTGTAATTTTTCAAAAGAACATCTACTGTCATTTTGACATTTGTCAGTGGACATGTCGCATATTTAATTATAAACTACTTAAATATTAAATGTTTGTAAGTAGTTACACATTTCAAATACGTGTATTTAAAAAGTAAATTTTTGACGGTCCACAATGAATTTGGTTTCGAAACAAAACGTCGAATTGACAAGTTTTATAATTTATACAGGTGAACTCAACCAAATTTGATCTCGATAATAATATACAGTAAAACCAAGCAAATTTTGTCTACGGCAAAGTTCAATTTAGAAAAACCAGATAACTCGCATTAGAATCATTTGGGCACTCCTAAATTTTCTATCGAAAAATTGTGTAATTGAAAGTGTTTCAAAACCAGTTATATTTGGAATATTATGAATGTTCTTTTAAAGGGTACGTGTGCAAAACTAAAATATTTTCGATCGGCAATAGTTTTAGTGAAAGGCCTATCGTGTTTGGTATCAAATGAAAGGTTATTTAAAGGGCTCGAGTACAAAATTGATGTTTTTCCATCGGTAACTGTTTCAGTGAGAGTGCATTAAAACCCATCGTGTTTGATATCATATAAAAGGTTTTTTGAAGGGCTCACTTGCAGAATTGGAATTTTCTCGTGGTATCAAATGAAAGGTCTTTGAAAGGGCTCGCGTATAAAATTTATCACTTTTAGATCGTCAATTTTTTTAGTGAAAGTGCTTCTAAACTTGTCGTATTTGGTATCAAATGAAAGGTCTTTTGAAGGGCTTGCGTACAAAATTTAATAATTTCCGATCGTCAATTGTTTTGGTGAAAGAGCTTAAAAAATATTATGTTTGGTACTAAATTAGAGGTTTTTTTGAAGGGCTCGCGTGAAAAATTGATTCTTTTCGATCGTCAGTTATTTTATTGAAAGTGTTTCAAAACATATTTTGTTTGGTATCAAATGAAAGGTCTTCTGTAGGGCTCACGTGAAAAATATAATTTTTTTTCGACAGATAATTGTTTTAGTGAAAGTGCAGCAAAACTAATTCTGTTTAGTACGCATGGAATTTTCTGATAGAATTATTTCAATTTCTAGACAAGTTAGAGAAATTTGACCGCAGCATGCTACAATGCAAACAAAGGTAACTCGAAAAAACGATGTCGGAAATAATATTACAGCGATTTCCAACAGTTTTTCAAAAAAGTTTAAAGAAAATTTTCAATTGATTTCTTGTATATATAAATATAAATGTGGAATGTCATCAGAAATGACGTCCGAAAGATTTTTAATAAATAGCAACATGTATTCGGAAATAAAACATGGTAGATGTCATTTTAAAGGGCCTTAGAATAAGTTTCAGATGAAATTAAAAAAGTTGAAATTTTACGATAGGCAATTGTTTCGAATTTAATGTATTCCAAATCATAACTTGTTTGGTCTCTTTTGTACGATCCTCAATTGTTTCAAACATAAATTATTCCGAATCATGCCTTCTTTGCTGTTATATGAAAGGGCTTTAGAAGAACTTTCAGATGAAATAAAAAAAAGTTAGTTTAGCAAAATGTTTTCGGAAATAAAACACATATTTTATTTAAATTTTACGACAGTCAACTGTTTTTAACTTAAAGTGTTCCGAATCATATCGTGTTTGATATCATATGAAAGGGCTTTAAAGGAACTTTCAGACGAAATAAAAAATAAATAAATATTGCGACCGTCAATTGCTATAAATTTCAAGTATTCGGAATAATGCCGTGTTTAATGTCATATGAAAGACTTTTTACAGAACTTACGATGTCAATTGTCTCAAATTTAAAGTTTCGCGAATCATACCGCGTTTGGTATCAAATAGAAGGTCTTTTAAAGGGCTCGCATGCAAAATTGACTTTTTCGATCAGCAATTGTTTTAGTTTTAGTTTTAGTGTGTAATTGTTAAAGAATTCTAGAACTTTCTTCCAACTTCTGCTCAAAAGTTCTAGAATTTTCTATCAAATCTTCTTTTAGGATTCTAGAACTTTCTTCTAATTTCTGTTCCAAAGTTCTAGAATTTTCTGCCAATTCTTCTTTTATTTTTTGCAACATTTTATGATTGTCATTTGAACTAATTTCAAACACAAATCCCACAGGATCCTGGTTGGCCACCTCTAAAGCCTCTTGAAGACGCTGTTGTAACGTTGCTTTTAAACCTGATGAGTCCAAGTCTCGCTCCTCCAAATCTCTCTTGAGATCCACAACTTTTAACTCACTTAGTTTTAAACCGAACTACGCCATTTTATTTATTTTTACTACATACTTCACTATTTAATAACCCCACACCTGACACCAATTATAACGTTTTTCGTCTTTCTAGAAGTGTGTAGAATTTTTAAGGCACAAAAATAACACACATCTTTTTATGTTAAACGAAAATAAAAGTATTTATTTAATGAAATAAAAATAAAAAAATGAAAGAAACTTATTTAAAATTCATTAACACTACAATAAAACTTAAACACTACTAATACATATTCAGACACTAATATTATTTATTTTAAGTTGCCGAGAAGGTTTCTGGAACGCTCTCGACTGACTAGCTTTATATTCGTTACAATATATACAACTTTTCTTAGTTAAAATTTTTGATTTGTAGTCCCAGTTCATAGTTATTGGCGTTTTTTTTTTGCTTTTTGAAAAATCGTCATTACTCCCTTATTTTAAGGAATATTTAAAAAACTTTCAGCATTTGTTTTCGGTTCTTTAAAACATTTGTATTTACAATTATTTTCTATTTTATCAACAAACAAAATGGCGACCGATCAAAAATTTCAATTGACGCCACAAGCCTACCGTGGATAATCTAAAGGAAAATTGAAGAAGAATTACGAGTGTCACTACTGTAAGATGAAGGAACACTTCGTTCGCAATTGTAGAAAATGGATTGCAGATGGGAAACCATATTTTTTTGAAGATTTCCAAAAAGACAGAGATAAAAAAGGCTACAAATGACGGCAAGAATTAGGTGCATGTCTCAGAGAAAACGTTTGCTACAGTTTCATCAGTAGATGTTACTGGAAGAAGACAGTCAGCTGATGAAAGTTGGTATGCAGGCAGTGTTGCCAGATAAAAATGTTGATGTCCCTACAGAAAATGTAAAAAGTCCCTACGTTTCCGTACATATTTTTTTTTTCTAATTTAAAATGAAAGACGCGGGAAAATCAATGTATTTCAATATAATGTAAATAAAAACCACTAGATATTTTATAACAAATAAACTATTATTCATACAAAAACGAGAGATTAATTCTAATAAATATCACAAATATATCTGACAGTTATAAATATAAGAATGACACCAAGCAATTTAATGTTTATAAACTTTATTCTTATATAAACTATTATGTATTGCTGTAGTATGTATTCAATAATAAGAGGAAAATGTACGAAATTGATAGTATCTTTATGTCATGTAATATTTATTATTTTACAATTGTCATTATGTTACCCATGGTAACATAACACCCTTCCCCTCTAGAAAACGTAATCCTTTGACCAACCAGGTGGTTGTCGAGTTCTAGTAGGTTTTTGAGTGATGATGGTAGTTTCAGGAGGTTCTGCAATTTCTTCTTCAACTGGAATTTCTGCTGACGATTCAGATGTCGAACTACTTGGATTTGGTGAAGATTCGGAACTTGTCTCTGTAGAAATTTCAGGTCGTATCGTTCGTAATTGGTCGACGTGACGTCTCATTTCCAAACCATTTTCGCTGACAGCTCTGTATGATACTGGTCCCGTAAAATCAGTAATTTCAGCCCGAACCCATCTTGGACCTGATGAGTAGTTTCTTGCCAGTACGTTTTCACCTACAACAAAAGATCTATTTTTGATTAGTTTCGTCCTATCAGGGCATCGTTCCATAGTCTCTTGTTGTTTTTGACGTATATCTTCAATCAGATCTGGATGTACACGACTTAAAATGGTTTCTAATTGTCTCTTCATGAGTAACTCTGCTGGACTCTTCCCCGTTGTAGATGCAGGAGTACTATGTTGAAACAAAAGAAATCTTGCAAGTTCAACCTCAAAATTCTTCTTGTTCATTCTTTTATTTGCGTTTTTAGTCGTCTGGACCATTCGTTCAGCCTGTCCATTAGATGATGGGTGGTAGGGTGCTATTGTAACTGCTCGTATTCCATTCTTTTGTAAGAATGTTTTACATTCCTGTGATACGAAAGATGTACCATTATCTGATACGATAATATCAGGGAGACCGTGAACGGAAAATAATTTTCGTAATACTTTTATGACATTTGTAGATGAAATAGATGACATTTGTATAATTTCTAACCATTTGGAATGGGCATCCACGATAATTAAAAATGTTTTTCCATCCACTGGACCCGCAAAATCAATATGAATCCGTGACCAAGGATTTGCAGGCCATTCCCATAAATGTAGCGAAGATTTTGGTGGTGCATGTCTCGTTTCTTGAGAAGTTGAACAGTTGGACATAAAATTTTCGATATCTTTATCAAGTCCAGGCCACCAGACAAAACTTCGAGCCAACGACTTCATTTTAACTATTCCTGGATGTGTCATATGTAAAGTTTTCAGAATATCTTCTTTAACTGCTTGCGGAATGACAACTCTGTTTCTCCATAAAATACAGTTTTTGTGAACAGATAATTCCATTCTTTTATTGTAAAATATTTTAAACTTATCTTCGGGTACTGAATTAGGCCATCCATTTAGAATCCAATGACGGATTTTTACAAGATAATTATCCTTGTCAGTTAACTTAGCAATGTAGTTAGCATCTACAAGTGGTCCATCGTCTTTTTCAAGAAGTAATATATCTTTTGGATCTGGTGTATCTTGAACAGTTTCTTCAAGTGGTAATCTGCTGAGAGCATCTGCGTTAGCTAATTTTGCACCTGGTTTCATAGTTGTAAGCAGAAAGGGTTAAACTCCATCGTAGTAATCTAGGAGACATTACTTGTGGCATCTGTCTTCTTGAATTTAAAAGTCTTAATAACGGTTTATGATCAGTGTATATTTTAAATTCTCGACCGTAAACGTATTGGTGGAATTTTGTAACAGCAAATAATACTGCCAGTGCTTCTTTGTCCAATAGTGCATAATTCCATCAGATTCTTTGTGAGTTAGTACTGCTCCTACGCCGTAGGGTGATGCATCGCAAACAATCAATAATTGTTTATTTTCATCGTAATGTGATAAAACAGAATCACTTTGTAATGCTTCTTTTGCTTTTTCAAAAGCTATATTATGCTTGTTGGTCCAAATTCATTTACAGTTCTTGTCCAATAATCGATGTAGTGGTTCCAGAATAGATGCTCTATTGTTCATAAAACAACCATAAAAATTTAATAATCCAAGAAAAGACTGTAACTGCTGTTTGTTTGTTGATTTTGAAGCTCGCTTTATAGCTTCTACTTTTGTTGGAGATGGTTTAATACCATATCTGTTAATGCGAAATTCAAGAAAATCAATTTCTTCTACGACAAATTCGCACTTCTGTCTTTGTAAACGTAGTCCAGCTCCAGTGATTCTTTCTAATACCTGCCTCAGACGCTCATTGTGTTCTTTGACGGATTTTCCTGTTACAATTATGTTATCGAGGTATTGTTTGACACCATGCAAATCATACAGTAAAGTATCCATTGTCCTTTGGAAAATACCCACGGCTGATGTAATACCAAATGGAAGACGATTTACTTGATAAAGTCCTGTTTGCGTATTCAGAGTTAGTAATTTTGCTGAATTTTCATTAACTTTCAATTGTTGATAAGCTTGTTTCATGTCAAGCTTTGTGAAGATAACTCCACCGGATAACGTAGTTAACATTTCTGTAATTGTAGGGAGTGGATAAGTATCTTTCTTACAATATAAATTTACTGTAGGTCTGTAGTCTCCACAAATACGATACTGGTTATTTTTCTTCCTAACAATGACTATTGGTGTAGCCCATTCGGACTGTAGAATAGGTGACAAAATACCCTAAGCAACAAGTTTGTCTATTACTTGTGCTACATCGTTCTTAATAACATATGGAACCTTACGTGCTTTAAGAAAAAGCGGTGATGCATTTTCATTTAGTTCAATTTTGACTTCTGGGCCTGTATATTGTCCGAATTCATTGTTGAAAACTTCGTCGAATTCTTCAAGTATTTTACGTAATTCTGTCGTGTTATCAGATAAATTTAGAACTCCACTTAAACGAATCCCCAGCGCATCGAACCAATTTCGACCTATGAGACTTGTTCCATTTCCTTCGACTATGGTTAGTGAAAGTTTTTTAACCTTGTTGTTGTACTCAACATTTACTAATATTTCACCAGCATTTAAAGAATCATGAGTCCATGTACGTAATTTTCTGTCACACGATTTAAGGTATTTAGCGGAATTTGGCCAATGTGTCATAAATTGTCTTTTTGACACAATAGTACATACAGAACCGGAATATACTTCAAAACTATGTTCAATGCCGTCAATTTTTATTACTGTTTCTGTACTGTCATTATTTGAAACACTGTTTACATTGTACATTGCATATTCTTCAAAATTACTGTCATTACGAATACTGTTTGTATTACCTCTTTTGTTTTTTGAATTATTGAATTTCTTCTCGCGTTTCTTCTTTAAGCACATTCGTTCTAAATGTTCTTTCTTTGTACAATACCGACATTCTGTATTTTTATAGGAGCATGAATCTGGCATATGTGAACCTCCACATCTGATACATACAATTTGCTTTTCTTTTGCTTCCATACGGTTCTTTGACGTTGACGTTTTCTTTACTGTATTCTGCGATACTTTTTTAATTTAGCCATGAACTTCTGTATGATCGTGAAGCTCCCGTACATTTATATGTGCCGCTTCTGTCGCAATTGCATCATTTTTAGCCATTGTGAATGTTAGATTTGATTTTATTAAAAGAGCTTGTTGCAATGCACTGTCTCGTACTCCACAAACTATACGATCTCTTAGCATGTTTTCTAATTCGGTTCCAAATTCACAATGTTCAGATAATTTTCTTAATTCTGCAATAAAATCGGCAACGCACTGTCCCTGTTTTTGTACACATTTATTAAACAAGTATCTCTGTACTATAGATGATGGTTTTGGATTAAAATAACTACTTAACTTATCTAAAATTGATTTATATTCAACTTGAATTGGTGTTTTAGGAGCGACCAGTGATCTTAGAACTGAATATAATTCTGATCCACAAGAACTTAAAAATATTGCACGTTTCTTTTCTGCCTTATCGAAATAATTAGCAGGGTAGAAACAATCTAGTCTTTCCTTGTATTCCATCCACGCCGTTCTTCCTACATGAAATTCTTCAATACGTCCATGCGTCCCCATTTTAATAAATTTAGAAGGTATTTCGTTTTACTTAACCGACTGCGACAAAAATATTATGTATTGCTGTAGTATGTATTCAATAATAAGAGGAAAATGTACGAAATTGACAGTATCTTTATTTCATGTAATATTTATTATTTTACAATTGTCATTATGTTACCCATGGTAACCATAGCTATCTTAATACATAACATAAAAGATAATGATTACCGTCTAATTCATAGTCACAGATACTATTTTTAGTATTTTTCACATCTAATTTCACTCGAAGAAGTGCTGCTCAAGTATCTGTGTTCAGTATATTTCTTTTTTTTGTTTTGATATCTGCGCACATTGAGAATACTCGTTCTACAGCTGCATTAGAATGGGGGAAACATAATACTATATTTGCTAGTTTGTATATATTTTGAAATTCTTGGACCATGTTAAATTTTTTTACATAAGACAATTCGAACCAAAACTGTTCGACGGATTTTTTAAGTAGTTCATCTTTTTCACGTGAATAAAAATAATGAGGAAGTTTATTCCACTCTGTTATTACATCTGATGATCTAAGGTGATATTTGTATTTCTCACAAATATTTATAATGTTAGGCCTATTGTCTGACAAAACCACAATAGGTTGTATAAATTTTAGTTCTGTTAATAATTTGTCTGCAATTGGCAAACGTTTTAACGTTTCATGGACAGCAACTTGATAAAATTTAATGCATCTTAGTTTAAATTGAGTAATTTCACTTGCCTGTTTAATATTGGAAAAAGTTACAGCTGTTGAATGACCTACATTTACTTGTTCCAAAGGAAGAAGTTGGTGTGGATCTCTAGGATTAATATTTTTTATATTTTTATAAGCAGCCGGTTTTAAAAAGTTGCCGCATAACAATCTAATAAAACGAATGGATTCATCAGATACATTTCCTATTAAAACTTTATCTGATTGAAATAACATAATAAAATTATTGAAATATGGTAGCACATGTGCCATAAATTGGAAATATGCTTTTAAGAATGGATTATTAAGATCTCTTAATATTAAATCTGCTGTTGGATTTTTGTCTTCAACGGATACTAATAAAAATGCATGTTATAAAACATTCCATTGCTCTAATATTCGATTAACAGCATTTAGAAGTGCCAACCATCTTGTTCTGCTAGGATTAATCATTGTATGTCGTTCTTTGTTCATTAAATTTTGAATGCTTTCTAAAATTGATTGCCTTTTTGGGCTACGCGAAAAATATGAATAGAGTGCATGATTGAGTCCTTCTAAATTTTTTGGTAATTCGTCAGCCGCCGCTCTCGCAATAAGGTGCGCCGAATGAGAAATACATCCCAGTATAAATACATTACTATTATCTTTTAATAAATGTGTCATAAATGATTCATTTTTACCTAACATAACGTGTGCATTATCACTACAATATCCGACCATTTTTTGTACATCAATAGAATGTTTTTGTAATGTCTCTATTAACAATTTGTACATATTTGCGGCTGACGCACCATTTTCAGGTACTTTTATTAAATCTAGCAATTGGGTTTCAATTTTACCATCCTTCACATATTTTTATCATTACTTAAATCAGTGCTTTCGTCTACTAATATTGAATAACAGTCTTTTAAATTATTGTCAACTCTAATTTGAATAGATTGTGACAGAACATTTTTTATTAAAAAGCAACATTTTGTCCTCTTCATTTTAATTTGACTAGCTAATTTGGAATACTTCAAATTAGTCTTTGATATTTTTATTATGTTATTCACGACTCTAAAACTTAAATTATGTTCAACAACTAATAAGGCATAGCGTAATTTAGCCTCCATACATAATTTGTCATTTTGTATCACAACAAAATTATTTAAACTTACAGTCTTTTCTCTGGCATTACAATTCGTAATATGACTGCCAGTTGCAGCATGTTTTGTAAGTTCACTTCTTCCTGTCGATAATATTTTATTACACGCTGAACATTTTGCTTCATATTTATCACTTGGAACAGCTGAAATCCAATTTTTGAAGATTGAATCTTCCCTTCAGGCTAACGAGAAAGCTTGTTTCGCCAACTTTTTTCTTCTTTGCTTAGTTCATTTTTGTAACGTCTTTTTCTTTTCGGTGGAGAAGGCCGGATACTGCTGCCCTCAGCTACTGTTGTATATGAATTTTCTATTTCTGTACGTGTATATATTAGTTAGCACGACAGGCCTTGAAGGCCCTGGGCTTGTTGAACTAAGTTCCTCCATTCTTCTCTGTTAATTGCTTTGTTTCTCCAATTCTTTATTCCTATCGTTTTCAAGTCTGCTTCCACTTCGTTCAGCCATCTTTTCTTTGGTCTGCCTTTCTTTTTCATTCCTTCTTGTCTTCGGTCCACGATACGCTTTGGTGTTCTTCCTTCCGCTAGCCTTGTTAAGTGTCCTAACCATCTTATTCTTTGCATCTTTATCAGTATTTTGATATCGGGCTCTGCGAAGACCTCCTCTACTTCCTTGTTGGTTCTTCTTTTCCATGTTTCTCCTTTCTTGACTCCGCCGTAAATTTTTCTTCATATTTTCCTCTCCTATATCTGCAGCGTTTGTTCTTCCACTTTCGTCAGTGTCCAGGATTCTGCTCCGTATAGTACTGATGGTCTCAATATTGTTTTGTATATTCGTTTCTTTGAGTTTTTGGATACCTCTTTGCTTAATAGTATTTTGATCAGGCTTCCTACTGCTTTGTTACCTTTAGTTAATCTTTGTTTTATTTCTTCTTTCATTTCATTTCTTGATGTTAGTTTAACTCCTAGGTCGGTGAAGGTCTCTACTTGTTCAAAATTGTAGTTTCCTTTTTGTGTAGTTACTCTTAGGTTGGTAATGGGTACGTTTTTCTTCGCACTCATTTTCATATATTTGGTTTTTTCTTCATTAATTCTTAGTCCTAGCAGCTGTGCTTGTTCTATTATGTTTGCTGCCACGGCTTTTAATTTCTGTCGTGTTTTTGTGGCGATCGTTACGTCGTCTGCGAACGCCATGCATTGATGTCTTTTGTCATAGACTAGACCTGATCTGTTAAGCCCCCTCCCCTCTTCCCATTATTGCTTCTAGAGCTATATTAAACAGAGCAGATGACAGAGGGTCTCCTTGCCGTAATCCTGACCTTACATCGAATGTTTCTGATTTAATTTTGTTCATTTTAACCTTACTCGTAGTATTTTGTAAGGTGCTTTTAATAAGTCTTATCAGTTTTTTTGGTATGCCTAGTTCCTCCCTCGCTAGTAGCAGTTCGGTCCTATTTATCATGTCATATGCTTGCTTGAAATCTATAAATAGTATGTGGAGTTCAAGGTCTTTTTCGTAGTGTACAGCCTGTAATTCTTTAAGGGTATAAATTTGATCGATGGTGGATCGGTTCCTTCTAAAGCCTGCTTGATACTCCCCGATTATTGTTTCTATTTTTCCTTGGAACTTCTTATTTATCAATGCCGCCATTATTTTGTACACTATGTCCAATAGAGCTATGCCTCGATAGTTTTCGCAGAGTGAGCTGTCTTCTTTCTTGTGTATTGGGCAAAGGACGGCTACTTTCCTCGCTCTTGGTAATTGTTCGTCTCTCCAGCATGATTTTATTAATCTGTATATTTCTTGCCTTAGTCCGTCTCCGCCATATTTAATTAGTTCAGATGGTATTTCGTTGTCTCCAGGACTTTTGTGGTTTTTAATTCTATTTATTATTTCATATACTTCTTCTTCATCTGGTTCGGTAAGGTGGTTTTCTTCTGAGTCGTTTTCCGTATCTTGGTTTATGAGGGACTCTTGTTCACTTGTATTTAGTACTTGGTTAAAGTAGTTTGCCCATCTTCTTGTTCTAGTTTCGTCGTCCCCTATTAGATTCCCTTTTTCATCACGACAATAGAGAGTTTTTTGTTTGAAGCCTTCTTTTTCTTTTTTAATGTTCTGGTAGAAATTTCTTGCTTCGCTTTTGTTATGGCTTTCCTCTAACTTTGATATTTGATCTACTAGTTTCTGTCTTTTTTTATTTCTGCATATCCTTTTATAATTTATTCTCTGCTGTTCGTATTCAGTTTTGCTGGTTTCTGTTTTGGTTTTAATGAATTTCATTCTCGCTTTTCTTCCTTCTTTAATCGCTATTCTACATTCGTCCTCAAACCAGCTGTTTTTATTCTTAGCTGCAGTTTTTGGTCCAAGTACTTCTTCTGCTACTGCTTTGATTACGTTTTGTATCTTTGCCCATTTATCTTCTATCGTTGATTCTGTTAACGGGTCGGTTGTTATCTGATCCATTTTTGTTCTGTATTCTTGAAGGGTTTCCTCTGTATTAAGCTTTTCAATATTATATCCTCGTTGACCGATATTTTGTTTAATTGTCTTTGGAGCTTCTTCCTTTAGATCCATTCTTACTTGGTAACGGTCCGTATTAGCTTCTGCTCCTCTATAGCTTCTGATGTGTGTTGCTAGTTGTGCGAATTTTCGGTCAATTAGTATGTGGTCTATTTGGTTTATTGTGGTTCCGTTTGGCGCCATCCAAGTTCCTTTATAAATTTATTTGTGCGGAAAGAACGTAGACCTCACTATTAGTTGGTTTTGTGTTGCGAACTCTATTAATAATTCTCCGTTTCCGCTTGTGGTTTTATGTTTGTTTTCTTTCCCTATTGTTGGTTGGTATTGTTGTTCTTTCCCAATTTTTGCGTTTGCGTCTCCTAGAACCACCTTGATATCTTCTCTTGGTAGTTCTTGGTATTGCTTTTCTAGTTCTTCGTAGTAGTCTGTTTTGTCCTCGATATCTTTTTCTTCCGTTGGTGCATGGACGTTTATAATGCTTATTTTGTTGTATTTTGTTCTTATTCTTAGGTAACACATTCTTTTAGAAATGGGATTGAAATCAAGTACCGTACTTTTTAAGTGTCTTTATTTACGAGGAAACCTGTTCCTAATGTACTGTCTGGATCTCCACTGTTAAAAAATATGTAGTCTTCAATTTCTGAAATTTCGATTTTCTTTTGCTTCGTTTCCTGGATAGCTGCGATTCCGACGTAGTATTTCTTCATCTCTACCGCAATTTGTTTAACTGCTCCTATACTTCTTGTTCCTTTTACGTTCCACGTTGCTATCTTGATTATTCTAGTCTTCCTTTTCTTGTTCTTTATCTTGTTCGTGTCCTTTGGTTTTGCTTGGGTCTGGTTTCTCTTTGCTGGTGTTGGTAGGTTTTTTGTTGGTTTTTTGTAGCTTTTGGATCTTAGTTTCTTTTCACTAGCTTGTTTTTCTCATTTCTGTACGTGTATCGGTATCATTATGTTCAGAAATAATAGACGTGCTTGAGCTTGAACATTCCTCACTTTCACTTTCTTCAATGTCAGAAAACTCTATGCTTAAACCATAAAAACATATAATTAAATATTAACCTTAAAATAATGATATTATTGCTAAAAAAATATATCAAATACTCACCTCTTGCAACACAACAAAATACGCAGTACAAAAAATACGTCATTACGTCTGTGCGACTGCGACTCTGCATCAACCATATGTTTTTAGTGTTGCCAACTAGAACGTAATAAAATTCCCGTACGAAAACACTTAAATTGAAACAAAACTGTCTACACATTTTTAATCATGAAATATCCCTACGCGTAGGGAGAAATCCCTACAAACGGCAACACTGTATGTAGACAATGGTGCCACAAGTCATAGAGAATTGTTCTCTAATTTTACTAAGTTTTATAAACAAAATAGGGTTTCTACTGCTTTTGGGAATAGTGAATCAGCCGTAGGCAAAGAATCTATTGACATAGAAGTTTCTATTGATGGAAAATGGGTGGCAGCCACTCTGAGCAACGTGTGGTATGTTCCTGGGATCAAAAGTAATTTGTTCTCAATAGTTGCGGCTCAAGATTTGATAAAAGGAAGCAAATTTGAATCCACAACTGAAATGTGCATCCTGCAGGACTCACCTGGAAATCCTCTTTTGTACGGATATAGTCTTTATAAACTAGCACTGCGAGTTCGTGAACCTAATAAAAGAAAAATGGAGGCCAATGCAATATTAAGTGGCAACCAACTACAATTATGGCATGAGCGACTGGGTCACCAGAATAAAAAAACACGTTCAAAAATTCGTGGAACGAGAATATGGCATTGGACTTTCTGACCATGAAGAATTCTGTGAAGACTGTTTGTGCGGCAAGGGTCATCGACTGAAGTTTGGTGATCGTACTGCTTATCGAGCATCGCAACCAGGTCAGCTGGTTCATGCGGATGTGTGTGGACCATTTAAAAACTCAACCGGTGAATCAAGGTATTTTGTGTTGTTCAAGGATGACTTCTAAAGATATCGCACTGTTTATTTTATGAAGAACAAATCGGAAGTTCCAGAGAAACTTCAACAGTTTATCAATGAAGCAAAAACAACTGGTCACACAGTGAAGGAACTGAGATGTGACGGAGGTGGAGAGTTTGACAACGGAGAAGTACGATGCATTCTAAGTAAATTTGGAATTCAGCAGCGAATCACAATGCCCTATACTCCTGAACAGAATGGATGTGCGGAACGAGAAAATCGTACTATTGTAGAAGCAGCAAGGTCAATGTTATATGCTCATGGAAATCTTTCTCAAGGACTTTGGGTTGAAATGGTGAACACTGCCGGATATGTATTAAATCGTACAGCAAAATCAATGGTTGCAGAAAAGACGCCATTTGAAGTATGGTTCAGCCGCAAACCGCCAACGAAGCACCTTCGTGTGATTGGTACTGTCTGTTAAGCCCGTATTCCTAGAGAGAAAAGAAAGAAAATGAACAAAACGGCAGTAACATGTGTCCTTATTGGCTATGATGCTGATGATGGTTACAGATTATGGTCAAAAGAAGGATCAAAACTTATCCGGTCCAGAGATGTTATTTTTCAAGACGAAGTTATCATCGAGTCACCTGTCAGTTTTGAGCAAGCAATAGAGTCAATCCATAAAACTGAAGATCAAAATGATGTCAATGATGAGGGATCAAAATCTGGGGAAGTAAAGAATCCTGAACTGTCAGAGCCTGTAGGAACTGGTCGACAATTGAGAGACCGTTGAAAGCTTCAATTGCCTGTGCGATTAAAGGAAGATTATGTGATGGCAGTTTTTCCAGAAGTTCAAGATCCAGAGTCTTTTGAGGAAGCAGTCAGTTCATCCAATCGAACTCACTGGAAAGCAGCAATGGATGCTGAGTACACGTTATTGTTGGAGAATTCGACCTGAATATTAATGAAGCTACCAAAAGGTCGGATAGCCATCAAGAGTAAATGGGTGTTGAAGGTAAAAACGCAGCCTGATGGATCAGTTGATAGAGGCTGGTTATTAAGGGATTTTCACAACGCAAAGGAATGGATTATAATCAGACATTCAGTCCTGTTACAAAGGCACCTACTATAAGAAGCCTGATTGCCATTGCAGCAAGTGAAGGTATGAAATTGACACAGTTCGATGTCTCAACCTCCTTCCTCTATGGTGACCTGGATGAAGAAATTTTAATGGTGCCATAGGGCTACGAGGATGGGACTGATCTGGTGTGCAGACTCAATCGAAGTTTGTATGGTCTCAAGCAAGCACCGCGCCGCTGGAACAGAAGATTCGGAAAGTTTCTTGTCAAACTTGGGTTTGTAAGAAGTGATGACGACCCATGCTTGTTCATTCGTCGGGAGGACAACCGAAAGATAGTTTCTATGTTGACGATGGACTAGTCGCTACCACTAATGAAGAAGATGCTAAACAGTTTATAGAGGAATTAAAACAAGAGTTCAAGATAACAGTTAAACCAGCTGATTATTTCCTGGGACTGGAAATTCAACAGCGTAACGATGGGTCTATAGCGGTTGGGCAGGCAGAATATACTGCCAAGATACTTCAACATTTCAACATGGCGGATTGCAATACTGCTCCTACTCCGATTACAAGTAACACCTCGTCGTTATTCGTAGTTACACAACGATTGACTCTACCGATAGTGTGTGCCAATTTTGTTTCAATCTTTGTGTAAGCTGCCCAATTTTTAACATCGTTAAATGTACTGATTAAATCCGAAATTTGTTTAATTTGTACTTCCAAAGCTGCCGAATCTACTGTAAATGCAAATGGATAGTCCGGAAACACAAAACTAGAACTTTTCCCCAACTTAAGCAACGCACGAAGAGATTGCCTCATGTCGTCTACTGTACCAAACTCATCAACACCTCTAATCTGCAATTCGTACTTCAATTCGTCTTTACCCAACCGATTGATTTCCATCTTTGCGTCCATAATGTTTTTCTTAATCCTAAACTAATCCTACTAACTATCAGAAGTTGCTCAAAAATTATCCGAACCTAAACTAATCGATCTTACTCTCAGCTGTGCGCAAAATCAAACTAACTTTAATCCACGTTGTGGATGCCAACCAAACTTTGCTCCACGTTGTAGGCGCTACAACTCTTGCTACCAATAATGTTGATGCTCTGACTGCCGCGACTAGCTTTTGACATTGGAAAAGGCGTGCGGTCCAAATATCCAGTGGTTCCGTGAACCAATGACGCACAGTCAACAAAAATAATTCCGGGGGCGCCAACTGACCTAACGGCTGACGTAAACCTACTCTCGAGTCGGCCAACAAACTCCAGAGTTGCCAGAGCACTTCGCAAGAACTTACGGACGGAAAGGGTTGTGAGAGTAAGATAACTAAGCACATAAATTATAACTAATATATTGAAAATAATAAATTGAAGAATACACGTTGAGTGCAGTAGATAACTTTGCGAAATGATAATAGATAACAATTTAAGCATGTAAGGTGTTATCGTCGAGTTTCGGATGAATCTGGTCAGTGCCGGATAAAAATAATATGACTGAACAAAAAGGTGCTTCGCGTAGCACACCGACGCAGCAATAACCAGGACTTCAGTAAAGCAAATAAATACTAAAGCGCTCATACACACGTTGTTTCGATGGTCGACCATAGAATATCGTGGCGCGCGTAAAACCTGACACAGTAGTCCTAATCACGAACCAACGTACGACTAGCTGCGGAAACTGTTGTGCCAACGTGCACAAAATGAATATCTAACCGCGGTGATCAGACAGCCTCGAACTCAACCGATAATTACAATCAAAATATTTGTCACCAATACAACTCTACTACTAAACCGTGCAATAACAATTAAATCAGCTAAAACGACAATACGGAAGTATCTCGTGTACATAAAACTTAATAACAAGTAATATAACCAAAAATAATAATAAAAATAATAAAATATTTGCTTAGCTATAGGCGGGGGCAAGGGTATAGATCCTTGCATCAGCACACGTGCGAATAGCTGGGCTGTAATGGCGTTCCCGCGCAACGGGTTGTTGCAGCACATGCGTATTGAATCGGAATGTCGGGCGTGGCCGATTGCAATGGCGTTCGCTTCGAATCTACTACTGCTATATTTCCTCCAAATAATTTTTCCAAGTTCCAAGTGCGAAAATATATGCCAGTCCACAGCATAAACATGCTGGATGATGATGGTGGTATCCAATAATTCCAATACAGTCGTTCACAACTGTTCCAATTATGTTACACCCAATTTAACCTATAGTAACGTGTTCCAAAACTAACGTCCGCACAATACGTACTAAATACTTTCACCAAAAAGTAGTAAAATCAAACTAAATAGTACGTACGATAAAAGCCAAAACAAAACGAAAGAAAAAAAGCCTAAAAAGAAAGTTCGCAATTAGGAGGCACGTTAAGCTGGCACAATCATTGTGGCACAATTAAACAAAAACTATCAGAAAAATTAGTACTCATTTATTACTAATTAATTATCAAAGAACAAAATTTATTACTGTTATTTTTTAAAAAATAAGTGGGGTTGTGCCAGCTTATGCGTTAAGCTAGCACAACCACACAAAAACAAATAAAAATAGCAAAGCACCATAATAATAATTGTTTACTAATTAATTACTAATTAATTACTAGTTAATTACTAATTAATTACTAGTTAATTGTTGAAATAAGGTGGATAGTCTATTTGAGATCCGGAGTGGTAACAGAGATGGAAAATGGATCTGCGGCGAGGGAACGGAGATGCTTCGAATTAATTACTCGAGCACAACCAGTTGTAATGCATTGTAGACTGTATTAATTCATCAATAAATATTAGAATTCGAGTTTCGAATTAATTACTCGAGCACAACTAGTTGTAGTGCATTGTAGACTATATTAATCCATCAATAAATATTATAACTCGAGTTTCGAATTAATTACTCGAGCACAACCAGTTGTAATGCATTGTAGACTATATTAATCCATCAATAAATATTATAACTCAAGTTTCGAATTAATTACTCGAGCACAACCAGTTATAATGAATTGTAGACTGTATTAATTCATCAATAAATATTATAACTCGAGTTTAGAATTAATTACTCAAGCACAACCAGTTGTAATGCATTGCAGACTATATTAACCCATAAATAAATATTAGAATTCTAGTTTCGAATTAATTACTCGAGCACAACCAGCTGTAATGCATTGTAGACTATATTAATCCATCAATAAATATTATAACTCGAGTTTCGAATTAATTACTCGAGCACAACCAGTTGTAATGCATTGTAGACTATATTAATCCATCAATAAATATTATAACTCGAGTTTCGAATTAATTACTCGAGCACAACCAGTTGTAATGAATTGTAGACTGTATTAATTCATCAATAAATATTATAACTCGAGTTTCGAATTAATTACTCAAGCACAACCAGTTGTAATGCATTGTAGACTATATTAATCCATCAATAAATATTATAACTCGAGTTTCGAATTAATTACTCGAGCACGACCAGTTGTAATGCATTGTACACTGTATTAACCCATCAATAAATATTAGAATTCGAGTTTCGAATTAATTACTCGAGCACAACCAGTTGTAATGCATTGTAGACTATATTAATCCATCAATAAATATTATAACTCGAGTTTCGAATTAATTACTCGAGCACAACCAGTTGTAATGCATTGTAGACTGTATTAATTCATCAATAAATATTATAACTCGAGTTTCGAATTAATTACTCAAGCACAACCAGTTGTAATGCATTGTAGACTATATTAAGCCATAAATAAATATTAGAATTCTAGTTTCGAATTAATTACTCGAGCACAACCAGTTGTAATGCATTGTAGACTGTATTAACCCATCAATAAATATTAGAATTCTAGTTTCGAATTAATTACTCGAGCACAACCAGTTGTAATGCATTGTAGACTGTATTAACCCATCAATAAATATTAGAATTCGAGTTTCGAATTAATTACTCGAGCACAACCAGTTGTAATGCATTGTAGACTATATTAATCCATCAATAAATATTATAACTCGAGTTTCGAATTAATTACTCGACCACAACCAGTTGTAATGCATTGTAGACAGTATTAACTCATAAATAAATATTAGAATTCTAGTGTCGAATTAATTACTCAAGCACAACCAGTTGTAATGCATTGTAGACTGTATTAATTCATCAATAAATATTATAACTCGAGTTTCGAATTAATTACTCGAGCACAACCAGTTGTAATGCATTGTAGACTGTATTAATTCATCAATAAATATTAGAACTCGAGTTTCGAATTAATTACTCGAGCACAACCAGTTGTAATGCATTGTAGACTGTATTAATTCATCAATAAATATTATAACTCGAGTTTCGAATTAATTACTCGAGCACAACCAGTTGTAATGCATTGTAGACTGTATTAACCCATCAATAAATATTAGAATTCGAGTTTCGAATTAATTACTCGAGCACAACCAGTTGTAATGCATTGTAGACTATATTAATCCATCAATAAATATTATAACTCGAGTTTCGAATTAATTACTCGAGCACAACCAGTTGTAATGCATTGTAGACAGTATTAACTCATAAATAAATATTAGAATTCTAGTGTCGAATTAATTACTCAAGCACAACCAGTTGTAATGCATTGTAGACTGTATTAATTCATCAATAAATATTAGAACTCGAGTTTCGAATTAATTACTCGAGCACAACCAGTTGTAATGCATTGTAGACTGTATTAATTCATCAATAAATATTATAACTCGAGTTTCGAATTAATTACTCGAGCACAACCAGTTGTAATGCATTGTAGACTGTATTAACCCATCAATAAATATTAGAATTCGAGTTTCGAATTAATTACTCGAGCACAACCAGTTGTAATGCATTGTAGACTGTATTAACCCATCAATAAATATTAGAATTCTAGTTTCGAATTAATTACTCGAGCACAACCAGTTGTAATGCATTGTAGACTGTATTAACCCATCAATAAATATTATAACTAGAGTTTCGAATTAATTACTCGTGCACAACCAGTTGTAATGCATTTTAGACTGTATTAATCTATCAATAAATATTAGAACTCGAGTTTCGAATTAATTACTCGAGCTCAACCAGCGCTAATGCATTTTATCACTACAAAAAAAGTGTCTTTATAGTAGAGACAGTATGCGTCTAAAATAAAAACAGAGTTCAAACGTTCAGGTTCAGGAAGACTCATCTGAGACACTTGTATGTAGTTTTTTTTTTTTTAATATTATACTTTTATTATATCTTTTCTTTGGCAACTTTGTATATTATATAATAAATAAAACTGTATGCAACATAACATGTCATGCATGGTAGAAAAATGTAAATGTAAATCTATATATCTCTATTTATATATATTATCAAAGTAATGGTCAACTTTGTCGTTTTTGACATGAGAGTTGATGTGCCGTGTAAATCGTCATACAGAACCCAATTGTTATTATTTTTGCAGACCGCTGTGTAATGACCAATTAAGTTCGTATTCCCTCTCATGCTTGTAGATCCGCGATAGGAAATTGCTGCAACAAGTGTCAAGTTTCCATCATTATGAGGGTGCGGTATGGTGGTGGGTATGTCGCAAAGTTTTATGGTTGTATAGCCTGTTTAGAATTCGCTGCGGATGTTGTATGGCTCTATTATAACAAGGGGTCCTGGAAAAAAATTGTATTAGATGATATATTTATGTACCAATGCCTAGTTTTTCTGTTAAATATCTTACCATATGTACTATCCGCTATTGTAGAAATTCCTTGACAATGATTTGTAGCACACGTGACTGGGTCATTCAAGAAGTTTGATCTCAAAATGTTGTGAACATTTTCTGGTCGCAGAAAACTGTCGTTGATTTGCACACGTCCCATAACATTTCTTTTAAGGCAACCTTCTGAACACATTGTAGTCTCTATCATTATCGGACATACTTTCATAAACGTTTCCGCAATGAGTCCAACGTCACTGTTGCTCGAGACATGATCCTTATCAGGTGAAATAGTTTTATGCGCTGTTCCAAAATTAACCAACAGCTCTGCTCGCATTTGGTAAATTTTCTTAGAAAGGCCACTGTTTTTGGTATCTTCAATCATCTTGAAAAATAGATGCTCAGATAATTGTTTGACCTGAAAGTGAATCTGTATTACCGCAGTTAGAATATACACGTACCTTCCACATACAAAAGTGTTGTATTTTTATTTCCTACGCAGAAGAGCTTTTCAAGAAGAACTTATTGTATAAGTTTCTTATACGAATTATAATTAGAATATGATTTTTCATATAATCAAATCTATAAAATTATAAATTACCTTTTCCATAATATCGTCATAATAATGTGCGGTTACGAATATAGCCTGGAAGAAACTATCAAATGCACACGTATTCGACAAGGAAACTATTTTCCCATTAACTCTGTGCTCTGTCAAATTAAAACAGTTTGCGTTCTTTATGACGGGAATCTTTTGATGGTTTTTCCAGGTTAGCGAATCCTTAATTACAGTTTTACTTTCTCCTAAGTAAATACTCTTTTTCAGATATGTCGTTGGTCCCTTCGCGTCTTGACTTTTTTGTCTCCGCGTCGTGTTCTGGTTCAGAGCCTCAAGTGTTTGATCTCGTCGAGTCTTATTCTGGGTCTCGGAGACTGTGCCTGATCTCTCCGCATCACACCTCTGTTGCGTTTTATCATCCGTTCTTGGTTTCTTCTCGTCATGTCTATAGTCTATTCGCGTCTTCTCTCGGGACTTGGCATCTATCGTTATTCCCGGAGCTTCATGTCCTGGGTTTTGACGTCTGTCCTCCATCTCTCCGTCTTTACTTCTTGGCTTCTCCGTGTCTTGTCCTTGGCCTCTCCAATTCTCTATTTCGCGCGAGGCCAAAACTGACCGGGCATGACCTGTCTTATAACAATAAAAACAAATTCGCCCCTTGCCGTGTCCTTCCTCTTATACCATGCACAGCTTTATTACATATGACGCTTCAGGATAGTCACCATTGAGGCATGCAGGACATGAGTTTATGGAATTACCGCTGGCAGCTTCAAGAGGAAATTCGTTACGTTCGCAGTGGACTTCGCTATTATCACACTCGGCATCATCGCCTTCGGTTTGGCATCTCCGATCTGTTTCGTCTATTTCCATTCTCGTAAAATTTGCTTGTTTTATTTTTAAATTGCCGCTCATATGTTCCAAATGTTTCTGAACAAATACATCCACTCTGAGTGGTAATTTGTTGTCATTTGTGAAAACATTATTCTTCAATCGATTAAACTCTATCTCAACAGATGCTGAAGACGCAGGAATACGGCCGTACCCAAATCTATCTGTCAGAATGTTGCTCCACACCGGTAGTAACGACAAATGTTTTAATAATAATTTCCCGATCTCCGGAAATTTAAAAGGATTCACTCGACTTTCGCGAGAAGATTTCTCCTGTTTCAAACGAGTTTTAACTCTATCTTCAATCTTCTGTCCCCATTTCTTCCAGGAGTTAGGACGGATATCGTTGCTTTCATCCGGAGTAGGATAGTTATCGTTTTCTTCATTTTCGGCACCGTTTTCGATCTCGTCAAAATCTTCTATAATTTACAAAAAAATAAAAGATTTATTATTCTTTACTTTATACAAGTTTCGTATATTTTTGTAAATTATTGAATAATTTGTCTTTACCTATATTTTTAGGAATAAATGGTTACGATTTTATATAAATATAAATATATCATCACGCCTTCTACGCATTACTGGGTGTGGCACTCTGCCGAAGCAGATCTCGGTAAGTGAGACATTTTGCGCGTGAAGTGCGGTTACCAGTCAAATCACTGCCCCCAAAGGTGTTAGTGGTGGAGGAGCCACAGGGGTGGTTTTTTTGAAATTATGGAAATTGTTTGTCGCCTGTGGGAATCCAACCAGGGTTCTCAGAATCCACAGGCCGACTTCATACCATTGAGCTAGCCACCCCATATTATGATTTTATAGTATAATAGAAAACGTAAACTTTTTAGTTAAGAAAGGAAGGACGAAAGTTTCCAGTCTGAACGAAAGTCGCATTAACATTTTCGATTCACGCATGAGAAAAGCCCTTTTTTATTTGAAGTGCGAAGGAAAAAATTACGTAAAATGAAAGTTTAATAGTTAAGATGAAAAAACCAAAAGATCGGGTTTATAGAGAATTAAGTACAGAGTGTTATGGATATCATTAATACATAATTTTAATAAAAAAAAAAAACAAATAAATACCTGTGATTAGTTCGATTAGTACATTGCGCGCTGCTTCACACAGTGTCTCAGAATTGTTCACGGAGCCATCATGGTCGCTGTAGCAGACCGTCAAAATATTTTCCACTATTTTCTCAGCGTTTGTCACACTGCGGCATATTATCAACTGTCCGATGCATGCCAAATAAAACCTTTTTACTTTCACAAACCTTATTGGTTTTAGCAGACGGCGATATATATTGACAAAGTGCGCAACATTCAAACGTATGTAGCATTGAGGTAGGTCGTCATGATATAATCGTTCTGCATATTCCTCGATATCGGCTGAGTTACAGTATTCATCAGCACATGCATTGAGTAGAGCTCTGGAAAAATCCATTACAACTTCTTTGGGAGTTGGAATACGTAAAGATTTTACGGTTCCCAGGAATCTCTTGATGTTTAATGAAGTTTGGCAATCTGTCAACATTTGGGCGACGCTGAATTGCAAATTATTGACGTTTATAACCATCAAGTAAAGCAAAATCTGATTAGTTCTTGTGTTATATGGAAATACCACTGGTTTCACAAAACTTCCAGATGCATCGATACAGACGGTTACCACGTTATTTCTCATCAATCTTTGTATGAATTTGAGACTTAGTGCAGTACGTAACAGTAAATGGTACTAATGAATAATGAATAATTTCATTAGCGTAGACACTTTTTGTCAGTTTCAGTAAGCTAACGAAAGTATCCATATATTCTGAACGTGTCAGCTCAGCCTTCGCGGTACGCAAGACTTGACCTGTAAATAATGTTGGTGGTTCAGGATTGCCAAATTCCATCTGTTCATCTGCAACTTCAGTTCGGTAAACCTCAGCAGTTTTGTGATACAATTCTTTGGCCACGTTAGCTCGCATTGGTTGTCGGAGCCATCTTTTGCTGCAATATTTTAAGCGGCCCAACGTTAAATGACAAATCATTTCGACATTCTTGCCCTTCGGTTCAATGTTAATACGCAAATAGCTGCCGCATGCACATTTTCCTAAAATCCAAATCTTACGAATATGAGTAAAATGAGCAAATTTTTTACGTAAAAAAAAATGAAGAAATGTGAATCTAATTTAGAAAAATATTTGAAGATTGATTGAATTTTACCCAGATATTATCACTGTTACATTACGCGCTAGAATCGGCGCCACCCCAACCGCTCCGCTCGTGGAACGGATTGCGCCGAGTGAAAACTTTTAAAAAATTTTATTTAATAAAAATTTAATTATAGCTAAAAATACATATTTTGTGTTCAAATTACTGGGTATGTAGTCTTTATCTTCATTTAAAGATATATAGTGTTTTTTGAACATAAAACCACAGGATAACTTTATGTTTGCATATATTTTCTCAGATATGTTATTCTCCCAAAGTCCAGCTTTAAGAACTCTCCATAACTTTCGTCTACGTGATCTTCCATAATATCTTAATTCTGTCAATTCGTCGAATTCCTTTTTGTCATGTTCAATACGAACTTCAATTTCTTCACTGATCTCGTTGAAACTACTTTCTGCGCAGGATATATTGTTATCAATTCCTGGGTTTTTGTATGTTTCTTCTTTTTGTTGTAAAGACTATCATTAGTACAACTTTGCACGTCTGTAATTTTAACAGTCGTTCAATTAAAGTTTTGTCATATAAATTTAATGACCATGATATTTTGTAAGTTGTTAACTTTGAAATATACAATATTAATTTAAACACGTCACAATAATCTCACCGAAATATAATCTTATGAATGTAAATACTTATTTTCCTTTTAATATACATATCTGCAGTAGAGGTCGGCAAAAATATCCGATATCCGAATCCGATCCGAAAGTTGGCTAAAACATCCGATCCGAAAGTCGGATAGAATATCCGATCCGAAAGTCAGATAAAATATCCGATCCGAAAGTCGGATAAAAGATACGATCCGAAAGTAGGATAAAATATCCGATCCGAAAGTCGGATAGAACATCCGATCCGAAATTTACATACATAACTTTTAGGTATCCACTTTTAGTAAAACACAAATTCCAATTCCTTTCTAAAGAAATATAACGCTACGCATTTGTTCTGTGATAAAAATGATTAAATAACGTTACAACAAAATATGTCTCTTTGGTTTTTTATAACAAAATTATTGATTAAATTTCATTTATAACTGTCATTTTTCTTTCGAATATGCAACGTTAAAATTGGTTTAGTATAAATAGGAATAATTGTACTGATCTAATGACACGTCTGGTCGGATCTCAGACTGGATTTCGGATCGGATCTCGGATCGGATCTTCGGCTCGGATTTCGCATCGGATTTCGGATCGGATTTCGGATCGAATCTCCCATCGAATTTCGGATCGGATTTCGGATCGGATTTCGGATCGGATCTCGGATCGGATCTCGGATCAGATCTCTGATCGGATCACGGATCGGATCTCGGATAGAGTCGGATCGGATCGGTTCGGATCTTGAATCAAGTCGGATCGGATCGGATATCAAAATTTTCAAATATGCCGACCTCTAATCTGTAGCACTAATAAAAATTATGTTACATCAATTTTCCTTATGTAAATAAGCTTTACATGATATTGCTTTTAAAACATAAATGTAATTATCTTAAAATTACTCAAAGGGGATGGAATTAGTTTCCCTTTAGTGCTAAATATATATTTTGGATTTTTAAAGTAAATTATAACTTCATTGAATTTAGTTTAAAGAAAGTATTAACTCTTGAAACTTACAGGGGGATAGTAGGACCATTGCCTATATATAGAGGCCTGGAACAGCGTTTCTGTGACGTTACCGCGTGAGTTGCATATGCTCTCGTGTACAAATACTGTTCGTAATATATAAACTAGCTTCTATCTTACTATTAATACATTAGTTATTTGTATATACGACTTATATTTAGTTTTGAAATCTAAATTAGATTCAATTTTGTCTTTTTCTTCAGCTTCTCTTCTTTCTTTTTTTTTAGCTTCAATCTTATTTTCAATTTCTTTTTGTCTTACAGCAGGATCTTTTCTTTTTATTGACGAATTGATACTCATGTAGGATGGCTGGTTGGTAAAAATTGAAGGCACCGTATCTTTGAATAATTTTGGAACATTTCTATTTGTTACCAAAATTGTGCCATAGTCACGAACAACTCTATCTTCAGTAATCAAATATTTTTCATTAAAATGATTCTTGCAAATCGCAGCATTTTTACCAGGAACAAAATCTCTGTATATTGCCCTAATCCATTGGTTTTTACGAATTTGATCAGTCGGAAAATTAAATATATACATATGGTTCATTTCTGTAGTTAGTTCTGCAAACTGGCACAGAACACTTTCGTGGCATCTGTTTTGTTGAATTGTTTACGTTAAGAAAAATAATCAAATACTGTATACTGTAATCTCACCTTCTATTCCGTATCTACATTTTCATTTGTTATAATATTATTTGAATGAAGAAAAATTGTATTTTTGACAACAGAACATAAATCACCAATCTACACGATTTAAAATACCCAGACTCTTGCTTAGAAGTCAGCCAACAGACGCTTGCAGTACTGTTTCATTACTGTTCATATATACGGCAATGAAGTGAGCCGTCAAGGGCAAGCGTTAAGCCTTATATAGTTTTTAAAATACATGTTATAAAGTACAAAAGAAGAAACAAGTCATGTTTCTCCGTGAACAAAACTAGATTTTGAAAATAAAAAATATCCAATTGATTCGTCTTTATGAGGAGCACATTTTATGTTATGTACTTAATTTCAATATCATTGATATTTATCAAGATAGAAGCTAGTTTATACATTAGGAACAGAATTTTAACATGGTAGTATATGCAATTCAGACGCGTTCATGGGCCACACGCTGTGACGTCACAGTCGCTTGCGCTTCGCTGTTCTAGGCCTGATCATATAGACGGCAATGGTAGAACCCCAAAGACAAGGAAACAAAAAATGAGGTCAGATAAGTAAGACAAAGACACTAAAATGAGTGTGACTTTTACAGGCAAATTCACAAAGTGGGTTAGTGCTAATACCATTTTTTATTTCGTTTTTAACTCTCTTTTCAATGCATGAAAACCAGTTTCTTTTAACTTATGTTAAAATGAGTGTTAATTAGCATCAAATTTAATTCATTTCATAAAACTGCTTTAATTTGAAACAGAGTTATAAATTATATCAAAAACGGTGTTAGCGCTAATCCTTTTTATGAATCTGCCTGTTAAGGATTAAATAATATAAGCACAATAAATTCATCTCTTACCTCATTAAGATGATCTGACGCTAATGAATTCGGTTTACTGTTGAATTGTTTGCATGCATATGCGTACAAAGACGAAGCTTTTATTTTATTCTGTAACCGTTGGCAAATATTATTACAAACTGGGTTAAATTTCGAAACGCATTTTTTCGTAACATCATCAATAATTTCCTCTTTGTGCTGATTAAGTACATCCAGTAAAATATCAACATTAATGCTTGCCTTCCGACCAATTTTCATTTTAACAAATATTACATCTTACATTTGAATCTAAATTCCAGTGTCACTAACATTAATTAATGCAACATAACTTGAATTTCATCTAGTTGTGCGTAAGTTGTATGCACTTAGCTCCCGATTCTAAAACTGCGAAACCTGTGGAGCGACAACATGCATACACAGTTCTGCGCAGACGCCACGAATCGGGCCGACGATTCGGCCACGCGACTTAGTCAGAACACGGCGCAAGTAATTAATTCGAAATTCAAGTTCTAATATTTATTGATGAATTAATACAGTCTAAAATGCATTACAACTGGTTGTGCTCGAGTAATTAATTCTTAACTCGAGTTCTAATATTTATTGATGGATTAATATAGTCTACAATGCATTACAACTGGTTGTGCTCGAGTAATTAATTCGAAACTCGAATTCTAATATTTATTGATGGGTTAATACAGTCTACAATGCATTACAACTGGTTGTGCTCGAGTAATTAATTCGAAACTCTAGTTATAATATTTATTGATGGATTAATATAGTCTACAATGCATTACAACTGGTCGTGCTCGAGTAATTAATTCGAAACTCGAGTTATAATATTTATTGATGGATTAATGCATTGTAATAGGCATTACAACTGGTTGTGCTCGAGTAATTAATTCGAAACTAGAGTTCTAATATTTATTGATGGATTAATATAGTCTACAATGCATTACAACTGGTTGTGCTCGAGTAATTAATTCGAAACTCGAATTCTAATATTTATTGATGGGTTAATACAGTCTACAATGCATTACAACTGGTTGTGCTCGAGTAATTAATTCGAAACTCTAGTTATAATATTTATTGATGGATTAATATAGTCTACAATGCATTACAACTGGTTGTGCTCGAGTAATTAATTCGAAACTCGAGTTATAATATTTATTGATGAATTAATACAGTCTACAATGCATTACAACTGGTTGTGCTCGAGTAATTAATTCGAAACTCGAGTTATAATATTTATTGATGGATTAATATAGTCTACAATGCATTACAACTGGTTGTGCTCGAGTAATTAATTCGAAACTCGAGTTATAATATTTATTGATGGATTAATACAGTCTAAAATGCATTACAACTGGTTGTGCTCGAGTAATTAATTCGAAACTCGAATTCTAATATTTATTGATGGGTTAATACAGTCTACAATGCATTACAACTGGTTGTGCTCGAGTAATTAGTTCGAAACTCGAGTTATAATATTTATTGATGAATTAATACAGTCTAAAATGCATTACAACTGGTTGTGCTCGAGTAATCAATTCGAAACTCGGGTTATAATATTTATTGATGAATTAGTACAGTCTAAAATGCATTACAACTGGTTGTGCTCGAGTAATTAATTCGAAACTCGAGTTATAATATTTATTGATGAATTAATACAGTCTAAAATGCATTACAACTGGTTGTGCTCGAGTAATTAATTCGAAACTCGAGTTATAATATTTATTGATGGATTAATACAGTCTAAAATGCATTACAACTGGTTGTGCTCGAGTAATTAATTCGAAACTCGAATTCTAATAATTATTGATGGGTTAATACAGTCTACAATGTATTACAACTGGTTGTGCTCGAGTAATTAATTCGAAACTCTAGTTATAATATTTATTGATGGATTAATATAGTCTACAATGCATTACAATTGGTTGTGCTCGAGTAATTAATTCGAAACTCGAGTTATAATATTTATTGATGAATTAATACAGTCTACAATGCATTACAACTGGTTGTGCTCGAGTAATTAATTCGAAACTCGAGTTATAATATTTATTGATGACTTAATACAGTCTAAAATGCATTACAACTGGTTGTGCTCGAGTAATTAATTCGTAACTCGAGTTCTAATATTTATTGATGGATTAATATAGTCTACAATGCATTACAACTGGTTGTGCTCGAGTAATTAATTCGAAACTCGAGTTATAATATTTATTGATGAATTAATACAGTCTACAATGCATTGCAACTGGTTGTGCTCGAGTAATTAATTCGAAGCATCTCCGTTCCCTCGCTGCAAATCCATTTTCCATCTCTGTTACCACTCCGGATCTCAAATAGACTATCCACCTTATTTCAACAATTAACTAGTAATTAATTAGTAATTAACTAGTAATTAATGAGTAATTAATTAGTAAACAATTATTATTATGGTGCTTTGCTATTTTTATTTGTTTTTGTGTGGTTGTGCTAGCTTAACGCATAAGCTGGCACAAACCCACTTATTTTTTAAAAAATAACAGTAATAAATTTCGTTCTTTGGTAATTAATTAGTAATAAATGAGTACTAATTTTTCTGATAGTTTTTGTTTAATTGTGCCACAATGGTTGTGCCAGCTTAACGTGCCTGCAATTAGGTCTCATATCACATGGTAAGTACGCCACTAAATTTACTCTAATTTAATGAAAATTGAAACTAAAACTACTTTACAGAATGCAAAATGAATCTACTAATAAAACTAAATAAGAAAATGCAAAACTAGATTTTAAAATGATTAATTACCTGCGATTTTGGGCGGCTTGTAGTAAAAGACAAAATAATGACCTCTCAAATCCGGCTCAAAGCCGTAGAATACAACATTCTAAATAAGGTTATAATGCTACTGTTCCAATCCAGATATAAATCTGCTAAGAAAATTAAACTAAACCAATAATATTCCAAAAACTTAAGTAGCACAACCAGATCACTAAAAGTCTACTGAATGACTGTTTCAACAAATTTTAAAAATTATAATTTTCTAGTTTTAGCAAGCAAAAATTTAAATAAACTTGACCAGTGAGATATGACGCCTAACATTGTAACACTCCGAGGACCAAAAGTACCTATTTGCCTGGAGGGTGGCGGACAAGAAAGGCGAAATTAAACAAATAATGTAAATAAAAATACAGCCGTAACAACTAGTACAAGACCTGATATAACATACGCAGTTGGCGTGGCATCTAGAACACTTGAGAACCCGACGTATTGGTGTAAAGTTAAGAGAATCTTTCGCTATTTAAAGGGAACTCAAGATTACGCCTTAGTTTACAAGCCAAGACATAAATCTGGTATACTGGTAAGCTATAGTGACGCAGATTTTGAAGGAGACAAAGAAACTGGTCGCTCAACAACTGGCGTAGTAACACTGTATGCAGGGGCAGCTGTCTCCTGGCTAAGTCAACGTCAGACTTCGGTGATGTTAGCTACAACTGGTGCAGAGATTGTAGCTGCAAGGGAAGCTGCAAGGGAAGCTGCAAGAGTTGCGGTGTGACTGAAAAGACTATTTGGAAGCATGGTGACACTTTAGAAGTTGCCAATGGTCCGAGTGGATAACGAAGTTGCCATTCGTCTTGACCAAAACCCAGAATATCATCGGAGAACCAAACACATTGCACTGAGACATTTCTTTATTCGTGTATGTGTCACAGAAGGAGTTATAGATGTCGAGAAAATCTCTACGGAAGAACAGTTGGCTGATATGCTTACGAGGCCTCTGTATAGACCACGGTTGAAGACTCTAGTGTACAATACCGGACTTATTGCAAATAAGTAGGAAAAGTTTAGAAAAGAGGAAGTGTTGAATATGAACTTTTTCTATCCTTTTCATCATTAGATAAAAGCAATCTTTGATTATTGTTCACTTGTTAGTAAAATGATTGATTGAATTGTCAGTATTTCATATGTGTCAAGTTTAAATAATTTTTTCTTTCCATGTAAAGTATTTTGTAAAATAAAAGATTATTTTACATGCCAAACATAATTTCGTAAATAGACTTTCACAGACAAATTTAACATAAAAATGCATAATTATCAAAACGATGAACTTCTTGACATGCTTTTGGTTTTTGGAGAGGCAAGGGGGAATGCAAAAGAAGCTCGTAGAATTTATCAGAGAAGATATCCAAATCGTCAGCAACAAAGTTGCCGCATTTTTAAAAGAATATGTAGACGTTTGTCAGAGACTGAAAGTTTTCACCCAACAATTGGTGGGAATTCCAATAGATTAAGTCGAACCCGTGCATTTGAAGTTCTAACTGCCGTTTTCGGCAGTATTAATACCCTGTATAAATAAAATAGGTTTGTCACATTTTTAACTCTTAACACGAGTGCAATAAAAAAACATTTTTAATTTGCTAAGCAACTGTTAAAATGCCTCGCAGTATTTGTAGAAAAAATGTAATTTAAAACTTCATTATACTGACTGTTTCCCAGATAAAAAAAAAAATTTGTTAATCTGGTCATCTTTGTCATTTCTCATCAATCATGTACGTATTACAGCGGTAAAATAGATAAAAATATGCGAGGGTGACGAAATAACAAAATTCCTGCTACATATCTATGACAACCATGTATAACAATAGTTATTTTTATAACAAGTGCCGAAAAAAGCTTGTTACGTGCAAGTGCAGAATTTAGCACACGAGGCTTGCCGAGTGCGGAAATCTGGACGAGCATTTTTCCTACAACTGTGCGATTTAGAAAATCACTAAAATATTATAAAAATTTATAAAATTTTAATGATATTACACGAGGACGATATTTTACGGCGTTGCTATAGTTTGTTTGTTGACTGCTTGCACATTGTTCTACGTTATTTAAAAATATTTCACTAATTTCAAGATAATGTCTTCAAAATCATCTAGAATGGAATACTACACTGAGTGATTCTTCTTTATCATCTACACCTCCAGAGATAATTGAAGATCCATATCACGCTATGTTGGATCTATTCTTCACAATGACAATCAGCCTGCTGCAAGTACTTCTAAAACCTCCGAAATTGTTGTCAATTATATTACTGTTAATAATATGAATAGGTACGGAAGAAATAAATGTTTCTTTAGATATTATAACAGTTTACACTTCAAATTATGTCAATATAAGCAACTGTAACAACGGTTTATTATTATACACAAACAATCAATATTTTTTATTTTACTTACTCTTCAAATAAGACCATTTGTCGATATATTTTACTTTGTTCGGTTATTATTATTAATTATCATATTTAATAATGATATACTTGAGTTCTTGTCTGCTCAATGTGATGTGTACAGATTAGATAGATAAACGTTAAAATATATCACTGCATATTTCTTCTTCTTCATAAGCGTATGTGCCTAAAATATGAAATTTCGTGCTTGGCGCGAAATATAAATCGCTCTCACTAATATTTTATTTTGACAAATACGTAAAGTACAAATTACTTTCGGCACTAGTGTTCCTTTGCTTATAGAAACGCACTTGGTCTGCAATTGTCTACTTTCTATATCTAACCAAGGCAATAATAGTTACGTAATAACAAAGAAATCGCACAGTTGTAGAAAAAAGTATTTTTCCTACAACTGTTAAAAAAACATGATTTTTTACATCGCTATGGATACGCGAAATTTGTGTTTTTTTCATTGATATGTCAAACTCAAAAATCGTTGATCCTTTTAAAAAATTTTGATGTCTCCACGGAACAAATATTTTACAATAAATATGGTACCTATATCTTCAACATCACAGTCTGCAATAAAATATCAAGTATTTATCTATCTAAATATATGGATAAAATTGAATCGTACATTAATTTGAGACTGATAGGTGCATATCTCCGTAAACTAGCAAACCTAAAAATGTTGACTGATTTGACGAATTTTGGTTTCTGCACATTCGGTCAATCTTAAATTAATGTTAGGCAGTTATGCCTACCTTCTTTGATAAATGCATTATATCGTCAGCTTCTTTAATAAATTTAGATACATCTTTCATTGTTAAGATTCTTGATTTCTTCCCTCGATACCCAACTGCTTTGGTTTTGAGATAAGGTAATAATTTTGGAAATTTTCTTAGGTCTATATTTTCCTTTACATTCAAAGTATAGCTTTGAGCGTAGAACAAGGACTGCATAGTGTAAGCGGTTTTAATTTTGATAAGCTAGAATCACTTTTACCACATTTTTCGTCGCGCACCATTTACGAAATTCAGTATTTACATTTTCATATTTTCGTTTAGATTTAACAGGTAATAACTTCAAAATTGCAACAATTACAGCTTCAATTAACTCCAGAGGAGTATCACTATCATCACTATCCCATCGTTAAATGAAAAATTGATGATACAAAATTAAAATTCGTTGACAGTTTTTTAAATTTATTTATCAAACCTTTTCACGTTCCCGTGGTTACAACTCGTCAATAGTACAAAATTCATATTTATTTTATCCTTCAATTTACTTAAGGTAGTACTATTGTGTCGGTGGCGCCATCGGTTGTCGAGTGGCGAAACTGACGCTCAAAAAAATATAAAAATTGAATAAAATAAGTGTTTTATACCTATTATGGTTTGAATATCATGAATTGTTAACAGATTGTTGGTCTAGTGAATTTTCAAATACCATACCACCGTGTGGTGTTGCCATTATAAATTGGGATTCTTAATTTTTCGTTAAAAACAAGGCTTTGCATGGCTACATATTCATTACTAAACGATAAAAAACTTTCTCCTTCTGATACAATATACATAGATAGTTATAGAACATTATACTAGTTTTTCAAATGAAACTGCAAAATTTTAGAGGTACACAAACCAAATATGTGCAATTCTAAGTGATGATCGCCATAAGCCCCGTGTATAAGAACTCAACTTTACAAGCGAATATATTTGTTCACAGACGATGAATGTGTTTCATATTTTAACAGGATGCGTATGACTATCCAATGTTTACGTGCGTCAAATTTCTTTCAGATCTGCAAAAAAAATTTTCACGCTAGTACTACCTTAAATTAATCAATAATTATTGTATTTTATTTTTTGACAGTTGTAGAAAAAATGTTGTTTGTATTTCGCGAAAGTCTTGATTTTTGGCGCGTTCGAATGACTTTTTTGTCTCGACCATTTCGCGCACTTATACAAAAATAATTATTTTATACTCGTATCATTCAAAATAAGTTTTACATTACCTTGGAAACCGATGGAAAGTTTGATTTTGCGCATCCATTTTTTATTATTCTAAATTTTGACTATTAAGGCCCAGTTGTACAAAATAGGGTCAGTGTGAGTTCAGCCTTGAACTTAAAATGAGATGATAGATTGCGTTGTACAAACCTGGTTCAAATAATGAGCTTGGTTCAAAGTGCGGTTCAGTTGAGCGGCCGAATTCTGAAGTTCAACTACGGTTAAGTTAACAAAATAACATCATCTGTCATTTAGATTAACGTGACAGTTATTATTTTTAAAATATGAATGAATTAAGAGATATTTTGACTGATAATGAAGATATATTAGAACTAATAAATATATTAGAACCGCGTAGAACTACAAAAAAAATATAGAAAACGTGAAGATCATTTTAAAAAATGGAATGATAAAGAATTTATTGCAAGGTTCCGATGGCGAAAGTTGCAGTAAAATACTCATGCTGGGTTGCAAGAAAAAAATAAAGAGCTCTTTAGTTAAAGAATTGTTTATCTAGCAACAGTATCAATAGCGATTTTCTGCAATTTATTGAACCGTTAGTTGCTAATGAACCGATAAAACTTTCATGCAACCCAGCATTAATAGAACAAATTAGAGATGACATTCGTTCTCCCACACAGAGGTAAAGTAAAGTAAACAGTTATACTAGAAGATTAGCATTTAAATTTTCTGTACATAATACATAATTTATTTAAGAAATCACGCCGTATTGCCGGAAGATATGGTGTTAGTGACTCTGCACTTTTTTGCAACTGGTTGTTTTTTGCAAGTAGCAGGAGATTTTAATGGAATTGATAAATCTACTACTAGTAGACTAATTCAAAAGGTGTCGAGATCAATTGCTAGATTGCATAATATATAAATTAAAATGCCTGCAACAGAAGAAGAATTAATAACTAATAGCCAAAAATTTTACAATTTAAGTCGTTTTCCTTCATGTATAGGTATTTTGGACTGTACTCACATTAAAATAATTTCACCAGGTGGCAGAGAACCAGAAATTTTTAGAAACAGAAAACATTTTTTTCCTTTAATGTTCAAGCTATTTGCGACTCAAAATGTAAATTTCAAAATTTCGTTTGTAGATGGGCGGGCTCTGTTCATGATTCTACAATATTTAATAACTCCAGAATACGAGCTCAATTTGAAAATGGCAATTTTAGCTTATATGTACTAGTAGGTGACGGTGGTTATGGGATTAGACCATACTTAATTACCCCTCTAAACAATCCAACAACGCCAGCAGAACATCTTTTTAACGAGGCTCAAATACGAACTAGAAATCCAATTGAACGTTGCTTTGGTATGTGGAAGAGACGTTTTCCTGTACTAGCCTTTAGAATAAGGTTAAAATTAAATAGAGTAGAAGTCATTATTATAGCAACAGCGGTTCTACATAATATTGCATGCTTGCTAAAAGAAGAGCTTCCCCCAACCACTGACGAAGAAGACGCTGCAATACAGTTTGTAAATGAACGTGTTATAGACAACAACCAAAGAATTAACAACAATAATTTAATTCGTTATCAATTAATTATTAATAATTTTTTTAACAACTTATTATGAAATAATAAAATTATATTTTAATAATAGAATTGATTACAAACAATTATTATTTCAAATTATTTTAAATATTTTTGTTTTTCCAATTTTAATATTTCCATTCTAATTTTGTGCTCCTCTTTTTTCATTTCTATTTCTATTGTTGCCTTTTCTTTCATAATTTTGAACTCTTCATCATGCTTTTCCTGTAGATGTTTTAATTTTAATTTATGTTCTTCCTCAAGATATTGCCTTTTAGCACTTTCCAAACAACTTTTGGCGTTAGCCCATTGCGTAATTTTTTTTTATTAATTTCCCCATTACTCAATTATTTCTCTGTACGTTTGGGATTTAAAGCGTTAGATCTTTTATTACGCAATTGTTGCCATTGTCCACTTGCATTAAAAGATCTATTTACATCTACTTCTTCATTATTTAACGTCACATGTGAATTTTCACTATTTATCTCTGATTCAGGTAGCTCAAGTACACATATGTTGTTTTGCTTCGAAGTTGAAGGTACATTATACATATCTTCTGAATTTTTATGTAAAGAATTAATATTTTGGTTTATTTCTGTATGAAAGAAGTTATCCGCTTTCGTAAATGAATTTTCATGTATACTTGAGGAACCACCATCAAACTCAGAAGTCGCACCTTCTAAACTGGCACCTAATATTTCTCTAATTTCAGAGTCTATACCCGTTCCTTTAATATACATTTTTTCATCAGCAAATTTCTTTTTTGTTCTTTTTTTTATATTATCATATTTTTTCTTTAATACCTGATGACTTCTATAAATCTCATTGTTTGTATTAAATTCTTTTTCAAATTCTATCCAGCACTCTGTTTTCGTTTTATTCATGTTTGTATCGGACTTCTTACATTCGAGTACCGATACATATTTTTTTATCAGTAGTATCAATTTTGCCTCTTCCGAATTTGTAAAATTTGCTGATCGCATCATAATTATGAAATCAATAATGCAGCAAAACTGTGAACAATTAAATCAATATCTTCAATGCGAAATATTTAACATTAATTTGACTTACCTTATTATATTCAATTCGAACTGACACAAAATAAACAATTTTTAAATTGAAAATGACAAAAAATTATGACATTTGACATTACGCATTACCAACTTAAGTAATTTTTATTAATTATATAGTTCAGCTGATGTTCAGCTAAACTTGCATGCAGTGTTTGTACAACCGTGCTTAAAACACTAAATGTACCTATACAAGATACACAAATTTTAAGGAATTTATAAAATAAATAGAGACATTAGCTTATAACACCATCAATCAAACATATTTTAACAAACTTTACGAGCAGAAATAAATAATTTGTCTTCAAATAACAAATGTCAATTCATGGCATACTTAACTGTCCTATCAATATAAATTCACGCGTCAAATTTAATCAATTTCCTCATTGGCGATTATATAATTTTTGTTTGTTACAAAAAGCAATGTACAAAACTCGTGCACGAAGACGTCATTTGTATAATTCGCGCACTTGTTATGTAAAGAGCTATTGCCTTCTGATTCGTCTCATCAATCGGCAGTATTTTAGTATTTTCAATTATTTTCGAAGCTCGTGTGATATAATAACTGACATCTCAACAAAATAAATAAAATTGATCAACTTAGGCCCGGTTGTACAATATAGGTTCAGTGTGAGTTCAGTCTTGAATTTAAAATGAGATGACAGATTGCGTTGTACAAACCTGGTTCAAATAATGAGCTTGGCTCAAAGTGCGGTTCAGTTGAGCGGCCGAATTCTGCAGTTCAACCACAGTTCAATGAACTAAATAACATCATGTGTGAATTTGATTAACGTGGCAGTTATTATTTTAAAATTATGAATGAATTATTAGATATATTTTAACTGATGATGAAGATATATTAGAATTAGGGCCAGTTTTTCAATTACCGGTTTACTCTCGATTAATGTTAATCATGATTAACATTAATTAGTGATTGAAAAACTGACCTTTAATAAATATATTAGAACGGCGTAGAGCTGCAAAAAAATGTAGAAAAGGCAAAGATCTTTTTAAAAAATGGAATGATAAAGAATTTAGTGCGATATTATATTTGTCGAAAGCTGCGTTAAAATATATAATAGAACAAATTAGAGATTAAATTTGTTCTTCCACATAGAAATAGGTAAAGCAACAGCTATACTTGAAGATTAGCATTTCAATTTTCTGTACATAATAAATAATTTATTTAAGTAACAACACCGTATTACCGGAAAATAAGGTGCTAGTGACTCTGTGCTTTTCTGCAACTGGTCCTTTTTTGCAAGTAGGAGGAGATTTTAGTGAATTTGATAAATCTAGTACTAGTACAATCATTCACAAAGATCAATTGATAGATAGCATAATACATATATTAAAATGCCTGCAATAGAATAATAAATATCATTATTCGTACGAGTATTAAATTCTTTTTCAATTTCCATCCAGTATTCTGTTTTCTTTTTATTCATATTTATATCACATATCTTACATTCGAGTACCGATACATATTTCATTATCAACAGTATCAGTTTGTCTCTTCTGAATTTGTAAAATTTGCTGATCGCATCATAATAATGAAATAAATAATGCAGCAAATCTGTGAAATATTAAATCAATAAAATCATGAAGTATATAACGTATTTGATGCGAAATATTTAGCATTAATTTGACTTATCTTATTATATTTAATTTAAAATAACCAATTTTAAAATTGAATTTGACAAGAAAATTTATAACATTTGACATTACGCATTACCAACTGGCAACGTAGTCAACAATAACATATTGACAGACTTTATTTTTTATTAACTGTCATTTGTATTTTGAAAACATTTTATTACATTGAATATAAATCTATTACCTTTCAGAAATATGTATGTGCATATTTATGAGAAAAAATACGCAGTTACGTTATTATTAATTAGAATGAAACAAGATAACAATTTTTTTTTAAATACTAATTCACAATTCTTGATTCTTTGACAATAAACTCTATTCATTGAAAATGTTAATTTGAATGTACAAACAAAAAGAAATAGATTTTGTTCTCTATCATAATTTAAGTGTAAATAAAATAAGGCTTCAGAGATCCAAATTATCTATATATTTTTTTAAAAATTGGACGTTTCGAATTTCAAACGAAATTCATCATCAGCTACAAAATATAAAATGTAAATAAACTAAATAATATACAAATAAGTAATATAAATACCATTAACAATACAAAATAAACGAAATTAAAATAAAATGTTGCAATATGTCAAATAATAAATAGATAATTTTAATTAACATTCAACGCATTTGTTATTTACAACTACTATTTAACAATAAATAGATAAATCAAAATTAAAACAAAATGGCGTCAAAAGTAAAAACAACTAGATATTTTTGAAATTATATAAAAAATTTAAAGCATATTTTAAATTGCTAAAAGCATCAGTTTGATAATTTAAACAAGAATTTCGATATAAATTTATGTACAAAGTTTCATGAATGAGACGAAGATCTAAAATATTGATCGTACTTATTACATCAGTTTCTGAAAATTTAAAAACATGTCCAGTTTCTTGATGATGTCGTGTTAGTGCACTATGGTATGGATTTAATAATTTACAATTATAGTTATGTTGATAAAGACGTTTTTTAAGAGGTTGAGAGGTCTCACCTATATAAAATTTATTACAATGACCACAATTAATTTTGTAAATGATATCCTTTTTAAAATCTTTCTCAATGAGATCTTTTAATTTTGAAAAAAGAAAGTTAGTATTTGTTTCATTATTTGTGACAATTTTAATATTGCTACCTTTTAAAATTTTAGTTAAGCCCGCAATTAAATCTTTTTTATAAGGTAACACAGAAAAAACAGGACGAGAAGAACTATTAGAATTCAGATTATGTATGTTAACATTATTTTGAAAGTTAGAAAGAGTAAAAATTCTCTTTTTAATCTTTTGGAGAATGAAATTAACAGGATATCAATTTTTTAATAAAATATTTTTTATTTTTTCTAAATTTATATTATGAAATCGAGGTTCAGACAAAAGTATACCGCGATCAACTAAAGCTCGGATAAAATTGACTTTATATTGTAAACAAGTATTAGAAAAGAAGTTAAGATATCTATCTGATGATATAGGTTTCCTATACCAATTAGATTCGATTTTATTATTAAGTCTAATCAAAGTAACATCAAGAAAATTAATTGAATAATTAGATTCATGCTCAATGGTAAATTTTAAACGGGGATGGAAATTGTTAAATTTATTAAAAATTGAATTAATTTGGTGTACTGGAGCAATAAGAAAACAATCATCTACATATCTTCTATAGAAAGTGATATTAAGAAGTGAATCCATAAAAACATAATTCTCTAAACGTTGAAGTACAAGGTCAGCCAAAGAGCTACTAATGCTAGACCCCATTGGAGATCCATCTATCTGAAGATAATATACATTATTGAAAGAGAAAACAGAAGACTCAAAACAAAGTTTGATTCCATCAATAATTTGAGATTGTGTTAAATCCGTGTGAGAACTTAAATAGGATGCGGGCACTCACGTGACATCTGTGACGTCGAAACAGCTGTTCCGGGAAGAACACTGCGCCACCTACAAAATGAACTATTTTCTTGGAGCGAGATTTGAAAACGGATTCGTTGTTGAGCGATCGCTTCGAAATTATCTTTGAGTTTGGCAGTGTGTTATTCTTTTGTGTTTATTATTTATAATGGTGAAATTCCTTTTTATTTTGTTTTATTTTAATTGTGGATAAAATCAATTTAATGCTGTGGTGAAATTTCGGTTTATTTGGTTTTATTTCGTGAGTGCGGACAGTATTACGTTTTATTCATACTTTCCAGTAGTGGTGAAATTCCTGTTTTATTGTGTTTTATTATTTTGATTTATTTATTGTGTACATAATGGCTTTGTTATGTAACAAGTGTTGTGTAGAGGGCTGTAAAGAATCCATGACAGAAAAAAGAAAATACTTCCCGATACCTGCAAGAACTGATACTCGAGGTATTTTGTATTAAAATATTTGAATGCATGTGTAAATAAAAGGTTTCATTTCGTTTAGGCCGACCAGATTCTGTAAAGATAGAACGTCGTCAACGTTGGTTGGAGGCAATCAATGTGGAACATTTAGAACATCTTAAGGATCCACGGGTTTGCTCTAAGCACTTTATTTCTGGTAAATTTTAGCTTGATATATTATTATTAACTAATATCTGTCAATGTAATGCAGGGAAACCTTCAGGGGATTCTGAACACCCAGATTGGGTACCCAGCCAGAATATGGGTGAAGGTGGTGGTGACGACGACATTTATGACAACATGGTGATATTTCGCAAAAAGGTTGCAGAGAAGAAACACGTAATTATTTATTTTTATGTTTTATTGAATTTGTTTCATGTCACTAAATGATTATTTATTGTTCCTATTAGTTTCATGATTTTTATCCCATAGTAAGTACCAGATATAGTGTTTACTAAATATAAGAATTAGGCGCCTATAATAATAATAAGAAAAATAAACAATACATTTTTCATATACAAAAATGAATTCTGAATATATCTATAGATTTTTTGTAAGTAATAAACTTGAAACATCTGCAAAGCAATAAACCTTATCCGGTCTCTTATTTTCTTTTTACTCCGGTACCTACATCACGTTACAAACACCCGATCTCTATTTGTTTAGTTTTTTATGGGTGTTTTCGTTTGCATGTAAATTGCTTTTCTAAACAAATCCATAACATGCGGTATTTCGTGAGGACGGCATTCCACGGCTTCACTTCAACTGCTTTTTCCGTTGGCTTTTTCCAATACGCTTTAACACATGTTACAGACGTTTCTTCTTCGTGCGTCTTGGCTTCTTCAATGGCGTACATCACAGCCCCCAAATGCGAGCAACTCTCACCGAGACCTGCAATGCAGGTGCAATGCCCACACATAATTTCTCCATCTTCTTTGGCAACAAACCAGGGTTGCAAAAGAGGCTCATTTATACGCTGAGAATGCATGACCTGCAACAATAAAATAAATTTTAATATATGTTATACTAAGCCTAACAACATACAATATATAAACTATAATTTATTGTATGAGATATTGCAATTAATAAATATTTAAAATAATTATTCATCTTACCTTTCCAACAACAAGAATATTTTCTCCAAACTTCCTCACTAAAATGTCTCGTACCCATCCGCACTTGTTAAATTTATAAGAATCCATTGCTTTAAAAGCTTTAAATTCTTTTGCCGTATACGTATTTGTAGCATGAATAAAATAATTCGATATATCGCTGTGCGCAATATTCGGAAATAATTTAACTTCACGACAAAATGTTGATTCCATGCAATCGTAAGGATCGACGTTATCAATACACTTAATTTTTTGAATATATCGCGTCTTTACTTCGCCAATCAATGTATTAAAATAAACAGACATATTTATTATTTAATAGTAAGATCAAAATAATAAAACAGGAATTTCACCACTACTGCAAAGGATGAATAAAACTTAATATTTAATTAAATTGATTTTATCCACAATCAAAATAAAACAAAATAAAAAGGAATTTCACCACTATAAATAATAAACACAAAAGAATAACACACTGCCAAACTCAAAGATAATTCCGCAGCGATCGCTCAACAACGAATGAATCCGTTTTCAAATCTCGACCCAAGAAAATAGTTCATTTTGTAGGTGGCGCAGTGTTCTTCCCAGAACAGCTGTTTCGACGTCACAGATGTCACGTGAGTGCCCGCATCCTATTGTCCCAATTATCTAAAATACAGTCTATTACAAGATCTTGTGGAATACTTGGAAATAAGGCACAAACATCCAAGGAAAACATGACACAATCCGTAGGTAAAATAAGTTGACGTATCTTTAAATTATATATATATATATATATATATATATACAGGGTGGTCCATTTAAAATGTTATCAGGAAATATCTCGGAAACTATAAATTTTACGCAAAAATAACCTAGACGAAAAACAATCGTACAAAAGGGGGCCATAATAACGAAATATTGGTTTTGTCCTAGATGGCGCTGTTGTCGCTAAATCATGGTCAACTCAATTTTTTTAAATGAAAACCTCTATTTTTTATTAAAGAATCAGATTCCTCGTGAAAAAAAAAGAATTTATTTAGTTCACTTTTTCGTCAGCATGATAGATGACGCTGTAATCGCGAAAAATGATGTTGCTTTCGGACGTTCCTGTATTAGAGCTTATGCTTAATTTAATTAAAATCTAAAATAAAATGCAATTTAAATTTACACCATATGATTTTAGACAGAATGTAAACAATCCGATGAACCATATTTTATAAAAATGGCAATTGAATGTAATGAGACTATTTGTGATTTTAGATGTGCGTGTTAATGGACGCGCTAGCACGCACACAAACAAAAACTAACAAACTCACAAACAAACTCAAATAATACACACACACACACAGCCGCGCGCATAAGCTCTAATACAGGACGTCCGAAAGCAACATCATTTTTCGCGATTACAGCGTCATCTATCATGCTGACGAAAAAGTGAACTAAATAAATTCTTCTTTTTTTAACGAGGAATCTGATCCTTTAAGAAAAAATAGGGGTTTTCATTTAAAAAAATTTAGTTGACCATGATTTAGCGACAACAGCGCCATCTAGGACAAAACCAATATTTCGTTATTATGGCCCCCTTTTGTACGATTGTTTTTCGTCTAGGTCATTTTTGGGTAAAATTTATAGTTTCCGATAGAGATGCGCATTTCAACCCGAACCTGAAACCCGACCCGACCCGAACCACCGTAGGGTTTCGGGTCGATTTTATATCCAAATATAAAGTTCGGGTCGGGTTCGGGTCAGGTACCGTTCACGTCGGGTTGGTTCAGTTCGGGTTGGGCTGGATAAGTTCGGGTCGGGTCGGGTTCGGGTCGGTACAGTTCAGGTACCGTTCAGCTCGGGTTGGTTCATTTCGAGCCGGGTTGGTTCAGTTCGGGTCGGGTCGGGTCGGGTTCGGGTCAGGTACCGTTCACGTCGGGTTGGTTCCGGTCAAGTCGGGCTGGTTCAGTACGAGTTCTCTCAGCTCCGGGTTCGGCTCGGGTTCGGATCGGGTTCGTGTCTGGTCGGGTTGGTTCATCTCTGTTCATTTCTATAATCGTACGGACAGCAGTTCATATGACACAATTCATGCAAGAAGAGATTATTATAAAATTTTATGTCATCCAGATGACCAAATACGGTGGAAGTGTAATTTATAATTTTGGTACCAGATATCCTTCTATGTTCTACCAAAGAATTTTCCCATTCCCAGGTATATTGCCGGAATTGCGAATTATACTTGAAATAATAACAATGGCTATAACAGGATAATAAACGACAACCAGATGTTCCTTCAAACTTCAAACCTCTAAAATGAAAAAGTAAAATCAAGAGTTCTTTGAAAAAGAATATCGATTTAAAATTATAAGGAATATATATTTATTGAATGTTTGTTCAAAATATTTCATTGGCTATCGAAGAAATAATTATAGTCGGTTGAGTTTGAAATTCAGACCTATTTACTTTACTCGATATTTTCCAGTTTTATTATATAATTTACCCAATCCCAGGTAATTTTTATCTCTCTCTTTGATTTGAATTTTGTATAATTTCTCATTGTACTTCGTTTCGAAATGAGCTGGTATAATATATCAAAATTTGTAATAATTTTATTGGATTTTTGTCAGGGATGCGGCAAGTAAACTCACTAAAAATATTAGATATAACTTTACTACGGCACCACCCACTTTGTATCTGAACAAAATTTACTTCTCTAGCAATATCTAACAATAGAAAGACCTCACTAAAACTTTCAATAATCCCTTTTGAAGACTTGCATAGCCGTAGAGAGAAGTTTTCATGGAGATTTGTTTATGTATTTACATTATCTGCAAATTTGCAAAATTTATATTTATTTTAATATAAAGTGACTTCAGCTGATCTGTAAAAAATAATTGGGAGCTGAAACGGTCGATCTCATCGAATTCAGTTCTTTTGAGAATCATCAACAAACAACAATTTATTGACGCGCCACTGGAATACTATGTTTGACGGATTGATTTATAATTCCAGCCCATTTTGAAGCGAAGTATAGTTCGTTTGTGTGAAAAACGGATAAGAAAGTATGTAATAGAGAAATAAAAATAACGCTGGATTTAAAAAGAATTATACAAATAAATAAAATTTTAAATGGTAATGCTGATTTGGCTTCAAGCTTAATTGCTATACTTGAAACACGTCCCTGCTTTAATTTCTTGCGAGGTAGACCGTACATTACCCTTTAAACTCATTTTTACTGATAGAAGGCAAAATTTTAGTTTCAAAAACAGTTATTGTATTATAATATTTACTGAAACAGGTTCATTAAAATACGTAGTTATAATTTAAAAACTAATGATATGTTACCGTGCGCGTGTTGACAGACGTCAACACGTAAGTAATCTTTTCTGGCGTGGTGAGACTATAGTCATAGGTGTATTTCTCGTGCCATTTAAAATTGATAGTTTTTGTTTAGGTAAACAAAGATTTTTTCACTTCGGGTCGGGTTCGGGTCGAGACAGTTCATTTCGGGTCGGTACCGTTCAGGTCGGGTTGGTTCATTTCGGGTTGGAACCGTTCAGGTCGGGTTGGTTCATTTCGGGTCGGTACCGTTCAAGTCGGGTTGGTTCGGTTCGGGCTGGTTCAGTTCGGGTCAGGTACCGTTCGGGTCAGACTTGTTCATTTCGTCTCGGGTCGGGTTCGGGTCGGTTCGGAACAGATATCGGTCGGGTCGGGTCGGGTTCGGGTCGGTTCGGAACAGATACCGGTCGGGTCGGGTTGGGTTGGTTCATTGATGGTTACCGTTCGGGCCGGGTTTCATTTTTACAGAAAATGCGCATCTCTAGTTTCGGAGATATTTCCTGATAACACTTTAAATGGACCACCCTGTATATATATATATATATATATATATATATATATATATATATATATATATATATATATATATATATATATATATTTTATTACACCACCAGCACGAGCGGTTCCAGGAAACGATCCGGGGTAGCTCTCGTCGAACCTCGTCCAGGTCAGTGAAGACGGGAGTGGGTTGAGCAGCAAAACAATAAAACCAGGGCGCCAGTCGGTCTGGGCCGAGAATGGTTCGACGCTACTTGGCCGACAAAATACGGAGCTACGGCCAACGGAAGGGTAAAGGGAATGATGCCGAAATGAAAGTCGTTCGTAAAAGACACGGGGGATTATATTTAACAAAAATAAAATGAGTACAAAAAAAATACTGAAGTTAAATTTACAAAATAAAAGGAATTTAAATGAAACAAAAGTGAATCTAAATTACAACAAAAAAATAAACTAAAACAAGTGAATCTAATCAAGAGAGGAATTGAACGGGTGAACATAAAAATAAAACAAAATGAAAGCGCAAAACAATGGGTCGCTGTAATTCCTGATAATGCTCAGGACTGCGTTCGTGGTCAAAATACCTAGTGAAACGAACAACACGAAGTCGGAGCCGCGGTGGTACCAGCGTAGCGTGTCCTCGTGGACTAGTGTAATAAAACTAACGCAGACCTATGCCTATTCGGCACACAAACTACACACTGCTAAAAATGACCTGCTGTCCTACGATATCAAAAAAAAATACTAATCCGCTTGACCAGATTTTACACAACAAAAACTAGATTACGAATTAATTCCCCGTGTTATAAATAATTAACGGTAACACGTTACATAAAGCAAAAAAATATATAAAATACAAAAATAAAACAAAATCTTTGCTTAGCTGTCTCCTAGGCGGCAGCACAGACGCAGCTTGGCTTGTTGGGAAGATGGCGGCAACACCCGAAGTTTCAAAACCACAATGGCGCCAAAAGGGTGCGGTCGACGAGAAGATGGCGGCGGCGTGACGTCACCAACAATTTTTGGGCGAGGCGTAGAGTTGGAAAAAGAAGCGCAAACTTCAAGAACTCAAAAACTACGGCCTCGTCACCAAAAATTCACGTACAGCAACACGTAGCAAAGGAGAATGTACCAACAATCGGTCAACGGACCGAGAGTGAAGGAACAAAAAAACGAAAAGACGAAAACGAAGAAAGAAAAAGCCTGAAAGAGAATTTACGATTAGAATCATAGCGTAAGCGGGACGATACTGTATTTGGGAATGAATCAATCAATGGCAACAAAAATACACGGACGCGGAAAAATTACTTCATTATAAATTTACCTGAGTTGGTAGGCGGCTTTAAAGTTGCAAGAAAAAAACAGAAGACTGGTGAAAATAAAATCCGGAACAACTCCGCGGAATACACTATTCCAAAAAAAGATCGTGCGACTCTTAAATCCCGAATAAATCGGTATGATTTTACGTTGAAAACACTCAAAATCGTAAAACGTAAAATCAAAAAAATCAGCCAACACACGACTTCTCACTTCGAACTCTGATTTTCTAATCAACAGAAAAGGTAAATCGGAAGCAGTATAATTCCGTAATTTTTCGCGCATCCACTAATTGGTGCCTAATTGATTCATCCGCAATGACAGGAATAGTTTTAAATGATTTCGCCATGATTCCAAACCGCAATTCCCTCGCAGAGCATCCCTGTTGGAACGGTAAACGGCCCAACAGGCGACAGAAACACTAGCTCAAGACGACATCTATACATAAGAAAAAGAATGAAAGAATTAAACATTAAAATTAGGATGTCACGTTACCGGCTTAAATTTTACTTGACAGAACTAAATTAAAAATAAAAAAAAATTAAAAAGCTAACTAAATACTCAACATAATCTAAACTTTACCAAAAAAATGTGAAACTAAATAAACAAAGGAATTAACATGACTCGAACAATTATTCTACAACTCGCAAGACGAAACTAAAACAAAAGTACACGTGATAATCGAATCTTTGAAAAATAGAGCAGAATGAATGAAATAAAGAAAACTGAAATGACTAGACAAGGTGAGTAGAACATAAGTTAATGAAAAATGAGTTTTAGGCAACTAGTGGCGAAAGAAGAAAAGAGGAAATAAAGACGGAAAAAGGTTGAGTCGAAACGAAAGTGTAACAATATATATATATATATATATATATATATATATATATATATATATATATATATATATATATATATATATATATATATATATATATATATATATATATATATATATATATATATATATATATATATATATATATAGCTGAGTGACACGTAAAATTTAAAACACAACTAATGACGTCATAATATGCGTTTAACTCAGAGCGCTAGTATGGAACATACCGGAGAGACAACAAAAGTATCCACCTCACATTATAATAAAAATATAGGAACAAAACAGGAATGCACATGCCCCAGACAGCTCGAGCTATCCAATTCAGAATAGAAAAATATGTCTGGTGACGCTGAGACTGTAGTTGTCTCAGTCAGCAGACCGATGACAAAGTAATACAGCGTTTATCCATTTTATTTAGAATAAATATGAATATTGTTAAAGCAACTATATTTATTTGTACTTACAAAACTGAAAATATTGTGTCAAACGCACGAGGCGGCGCCTCAGTTGCTTCATTTGACAAGCCGCCACTGTTTAGCATATCTTGTTGTCAAGAAAGATGCCGAACCGGATATTTATTAAACATTGTTATGTCTCAGTTTACCGCTAGGCATTATTTTTAATAAATCTTTGCAAGAAGGGCGTTGACCAGATATCTGGAAAAGCCTATTTTGTTTCTATATTTAAAAAAGGCAATAAAAACTTAATAGAAAATTACCGACCCATTTCGAAACTATGTGTTTTTCAGAAAATTTTAGAATTTTTAATTTTCACCTCACTATTGGCTACAGTTAAACTGCATATAGCTCCAACAACACGGCTTTTTTCCAGGTCGGACTGTCGATACAAACTTGGTAGAGTTTACTAAATTTATTCTAAAGAATATATGTACATCGATTTTCCCAAAGCATTTGATAAAATTAATCACAAGATTTCACTTCATAAATTAGCTGAAATTGATGTTCACGGTTCATACCTAACTGAAAGAACTTAATGCGTTATAGTTCATGAGTATCAGTAACATGACATCATTGTTACATATGGTGTTCCACAAGGATTCCATCTTGGGCCTTTACTCTTCAATATTTTTATCAATGATGTCTCGCAATGCTTTTCGCATACTAAGTATTTATTGTATGCTGATGATTTCAAAATCTATCACCCAATTCAACGATTGTAGGAATCTTCAATCAATAATTTTGTAGATTACTGCGTTCAAAATAAATTATCAATCAATGCTTCTAAATGTCGTGCTATCTGCTTCTCTTGGAATAGAAATAAGATTGAATATTCCTAAACCATTAACAGCGATATGCTTAACACTGTTAACCAAGTCAAAGGTTTGGATGTGATTCTTGATTGTAAATTGATATTTGACATTCATGTAGATTATATTACAAAAAAAAGCGTTCAAAATGTTAGGGTTCTTAATGCGAACAGCAAGAAACTTCAAAAATCCGTTTACAGTTTTATCTCTACATTTCTCGTTAGTTCGAAGTCTGCTGGAATTTTCTTCTGTAACTTGGTCTCCTACACATCATCTTTTTATAAATAGAATTGAAAAAATTCAGTAACTATTGTGTTAATTTATCCAGTTCTCAGACAGTTCTCGTTTCGTAAATGTTGGCATAGGCAGTTAACATGTAAAATCAGTTTTGTTTTTGTAAATAAAAAGTGTCTGCCAAAAAATTATACGACCAAAGTTTTTATCATAACACTGCCAATTTCCCTACATCTTATTTAATACAGATTCTTTCATTTTGATAGCGTAATTTAATGAAATTAATCAAAATAATTTTTCACCTACTCATTTATTGCTACGAACATAAAGTATTTGCAATTTGTTTTAAATATTTAAACCTGTTACAGTCATCAAGGAGATTATACCTCCTTGATAAATATTTTAATTTGTTTGTCTTGTACTGCGCCTCCGATAATACATTCTAATAATATTTAATCGGTTCTCGACATTTAAAATATTCCTAATGACAGGTGACAGAATAAAATATTTAAAACAAATTAAAATCACTTTATGTTAGTAGCAATAAAAGAGTAGGCGAAAATTTAGGAATTATTTTTATTAACTTCATTGAATTACGCTATCAAAATTGAATAATCTGTATTAAATAAGATATGGAGATATTGGCAGCATTGTGATATTAAATTTGGTCCCAATATTACATGTTAACTGCCTATGCCAACATTTACGTGCGACAGACGGTATATATACATATGTAGGTGGCTTAGTGGTATCGAGTCGGCCTGTAGATCATTGATTTCTTCCGTACCTATTTATATTATTAATAGTAATATTATTGACAACAATTTCGGAGGTTTTAGAAGTACCAGCAGCAGGTTGATTGTCATTGCCAAGAATAGATCCAACATAGCTTAACCTGAGGCTGTAATTATCTCTGGAGATGTGTATGATAAAAAATAATCACTCAGTGTAGTATTCCAATGTAGACAATTTTGAAGAAATTATAGTAAAATTAGTGAAATATTTTTAAATAATGTAAAACAATGTGCAAGCAATCAACAAACAAACCATAGCAACGCCGTAAAACATCGTTCTCGTGTATCATTAATAATAAATGAAATAATAATAAAGAAATTATTTTGACAGACTAAACGTCAAACATTTCTTTAATTTTGTTTCAATTCCATGCATATCGATAGTTTTGAGGAAATTTTCGTCATTTTCAGATATAGTTTGTGTCGTTACAAAGCATGCAAAAATATTTTTGTTTATTGGTTTAGATACAGAATTTTATGCTCTCCAACTTTTATTTTAAAAGCTTTTTTGTTTAAAGTAATTAGGGAAGCAGGAAATTATAAAATTATGACTCGAAGGTTGCGGTCACCATCCTGTATATATTACTGAGAGTTTATTTTATCATGAAACATATAATTTTCATAAACTTCTTAAAACGAAATATAGGGAATACTTATAACTGAATTTATTATATTTAAATATTATAAGAAACTAACAAAATAGCAAACAAATAAAAAATATAACGAAGAAATAAACAATAATTATAATAACAACATTAGCTATTTGGGTAACTGTAATTATTCCAGAGACATTTTTAATCTGAACTTTTAATTGTTCTAAATTTAGTAGGTTTTGATTTTTAAAATTCCAATAAAAAAAAAACTAATAGTGTAAGATTGGGAGACCTAGCAGACCATTCTACTTATCCACTGCGTCCAATCCAATGATGTGGTAATGTGCGATTTAAAAATGTTTTGACATTCTGAGTATTATGCGCAGGGGCGCCATCATGTTCAAACCATACGTTTTCAATATTTAAAGTTATGTCCAAATAATTTTAATCCATAATTTTGCCGTTAATAAAAAATGTCCTATAATACGGGTGCCTATTGTACCAGCCCAAACGTTAATATTCTCGAGTCGTTGAATTCTTGTACTATTTTTTTTATTGAGGATTTTTAAAATCAAAAGTTTACACGGGAAACCTACTAAAATTAGAACAATTAAAAGTTCAGATTGAAAATGTGACTGGAACTATTACAGTTGCCCAAGTAGCTAATGTTGTTCAAGAGTTTTATAACCGATTGAACTATTGTTTAATTGTTAATAGAGGAATTTTTAAAAATTTATTATATTTATTGCCTATGTCTTCGTTATTTTCTTTATTTGGTTGCTATTTTGTTATTATCTTATAAATTTAAATATAATAAATTCAGTTATATGTATAGATACATGGTGATTGCAAGCTGTACATTTTCCTACATATTTTTGTACAAAACATTTTATTATAAATACATATGTATTTGTGACTATAATAAGAGCATATTTAAAAAAATATATTTATCTTACTTATTTGTAAATAGTTTTAAAATATATCAAAGTCAAATTTGGAGCAAAATATTATCTTTTGAAGGCTGTAACTCAAAACAAAATTAACGGCTATAAATCAATTAACAGGTAGTAATACACCTAAAGTATAATTAAATACATCTTGATTTTAACAAATAATACTGTATTTCATTCAAATAACACTTAAATTACTTTGAAAAGGAGTTTTTTATCGGAAATTTGACAACACGTTTGATAGATAGTTATACCACGTCTGTGGCCTTTCTCGTCGTATTTTTGTTTATTTCTAATTATTGCCTTAACTTCCAAGAGGTCTTTTTGAACTCTAACAGACCATAGAAAATCATCTTGAATAAGTTTTGTAACCAGAAGGATTCCTGGTATTGGAATGTTTGCTATCATTTCCTACAATGACAAATAAAACTATTAACAACACTCTAATTGTAAATTTATTCAAGATATACTTAAAAATGACGATATTATTACCGATTTTTTTGAAATTTATCATATTATAAATAAATAACCTTCATCTTGATATTTAAAATCTGCCATTTTATTACGGTTATTGCTCAATTGTAAGTGGATTTAATTTCTTATTCAAAATTCTCATTTTCCGTCCTTATTCCTTGTAATTCAGTCCTTGTTCTTTATTTGAGTAACCTATAAATTATAGTCGTGATTTAGAGTCGAGTCACATTATTGAAAAATTAGAGTTAACATATTTTTATACTTACCTATGATTTAATCTTTAAAATCTCTCCGATTTAATTGATCTAATTTCCTTTATTTAGTGATTATGTTTCATACATTGTTTACGTCTTTTTTACAGCGTTTAATTATCGTTTTGTCTTTCGTCGTCGTTGGATGGCGCATGCGTTTGGAGTAAAAGTTGGTCTACATGTCGCGAAGTTTTTGCCGTGAATTAAAACTTGAATTTAAAATATCCTGTGTTCCTTTCAATTATAACTTGTTGTCCCCATTTGATTAATTATTTAATCTTAGACACACTCATATTTATTAGAAATTTAATCTGCTGTATTTCACTGAAATTTGTGTGGTTCATTTCCGAAGTTGTGTGTTGTAAAGTGGTTTTTAGTTGGTATTTGCAACCACACTTTCGTTTACCGCTAAATATAATTCTCTGTCTCACTTCCTTCTACTACTGTGTTATTTCTTTTCTCATTTTTCACCAACATACCAGTTGAATTTGACTCTTGAAAAGTGAAGTTTTTGGCGTAGAAGTACCGAGTCTTGGTTGATAAGGAATTGAATCGATTTTATTTTTCGCTATTTACGAGTGGTTTCTGCGTTGTTAGATTGCAAGTGTTGCGATACCCGGTTGGGGATTTAAACGCAGAAATTTTAGTTCTATTGAATGTTCGATTTTGTGCAAATGAGTTGCCGTGTTGAACGCACTTAGGATTAAATGTGATGGCGAGAATTCGTAATCTCTTCGCTGTCCACCAGCGAGTCTCATTCAGCGTTGTGCTTCACGGCGAGGTGTCAACATCATCGTCTGGGTTCCCGAATGCAACGCCGAATTGTCGAGCGATGGTCTTGCGAGTCCCAGGTCCGTCTACGGGTTATGAATTCAGCTGCCACCAGTTCGTGCCTGTTGAGGTCTCAGCTAAGTGCTTTATTATTATTTTATTTTAAAACGTAACCTACGTCACTGATGTGACAATGTGCGTATTTTTACATCATGTAAATTGTTGTACACATTTGAAAATACTTTTAGATTTCATTATTATTCTAATCAAAATTCTATGCACGTAGTATGTTATAATTTTATTGTTGGCTTACGTATAGTTAAATGTCATTTTGTAAATGTTAATTCGTACAGTTTAGCTATTTTTGAGACAGATAACACTCACGAAACATTTAAACACATTTTTATTAGTAGTAAGGAACCGTAGTTGCTAAGAACTTTATTTGTTTGATTTATTCATTTTGGTACTCTTAAGATTTTATTGTAAAAAATAAGTTAATTAATTAATTTTTATTCATGTTTCTTAATTACATTTTTATAAATTTAGGTCTTAGGTTCAAATCCCGATTCCTCAATTTTTTTATATAAATTGAAACTTTTTAAAATAAATTAATATCTATATAATTACGCCTAGTTATTACATTACTGTATTGCGGCATTTTCCGGGGTAGATTTACAGGGATATTTTTTAAATTAATTAATTTACAATGTAATAGAATTTATTGCCGAGTTGACAGTTGTATTCTTAATTAGTTTATATAAATATAAATGTAATTGTATACACTTGACGATAAGCGTTTTATTTTTATTTGATTTGTATGAACTTAGTTCATTGACAAGTGTCTCCCTAATATTTGAATCGAAGTCCGCCTCTGAGGATGACTTTGGCCTCTGGCGTGGTTCACACGTTGAGTAACCTTTGTCAACCCCTCTTTGGCCTTTAATTTTCTTAACTTTTATAACATCGTCAAAAGATACCCCGGAAGATGCTTTAGACTTACTCCAAAATAAAAATACACTAGAATTTTTGAATTGATACACAACATAAATTCTTTTTCAGGTGCACATATTTCGCGTATTTTTTTATTAATAATAGGTAATAATTAAAAAAAATTTGACAGTTCATTCAAGAATTCTGTATATTAATTGTTGAGCTGAACTGTCAAAATGAGGTTTTATTTTATTTGTTTTTTATTTTCATGGCTATCTGATTCTTGACAGAAATGTAATATTTCATTTTTCAAATATTTAACATTACCGACATGCTAATATAACAAATATAAACTTTTCAAAAGTAAAATTTAATTATATACAATTTTTGTTTCTTGTACTTTTGCTCTAAAATATAAACCACCAGTATAGTTTCGGATTTTTATATCTTCAAAACTAGTTAAACAAATTTAAATTAATTTAAAATTACTTCGAAAACTACTAGAAATAATACATATTGAATTTGAAATATTATTTTTCATTTAATGCAGGTAGAAATACAATATTTTAAATAAAAGCAATTTTTGTTTAAAAATACATAAAAAAACGTGACTGTGATTGGTTCCGCACGCAAGCATAATGACAACCATTGAAGAAAAAGCGTATAGTGTTGACAGATATGTAGTAGTTTTGGTTAAAATATCAGTAAATATTAATAAAATATAGCGTATTACGTAAATATAGACGTATTCTAAGCATTTTAATATAAATATAACTTTTGATCCATAAAAAGTATATTTATTTTGTTACATGATTGGGTATATATATATATATATATATATATATATATATATATATATAAATACCCAATCATGTAACAAAATTAACTAAACTTTAGCTAAAAATTTTTGAGAATTGAGCTGCTAGTTAATTAAATAGGTATTGAATAATTGGTTATTAAATCACTGTTAAATATTCTCTTCAGGAACAATTGTATTTTTAAAATTGATGTATGAATTTGTTGTTAGTTGAAAAATTCGTTGAATTGTATTTAGTAATCACAGACATTTTAAAATATTTTAAATAAAAACACTCGGTAATTTTCACAAATTTATTATTTTTATTTTTACATTACGCGTTTCGACTCTTCAGTCATCGTCAGGTGTATTACTATGATACCCAAGTGTTTTTATTTAAAATAGTTTTTAAAATGTTTCACCAAGTGCCAACCACACAAACATTTAATTTCACAGACATTTTATTCTCATAATTTGGCTATTTTGTAGAGTGCGTGATTTAAGCTTAAGTTGAAACTGTACTAATATATTTTTTCTATTGTTGCAGGATTTGCTGAGCTTACAGAAGGCTTAGTGAGTAACAATACATGTGCCTTTTCTTCCCTTTCCTCCTTTGTAGTAAGGAGTATACTATATACTCATAATTAAATATTTCATACTTTCTAAATGTGATTCGGAATCAGTATCAATATTTAATTATATTTCAACAAATAGTTAATTAAAATAAACGTTTAGTAATGCCCTTAATATACTCGGTACCAAAAATAATTAGCATTAAATCAATAATTATATTTTATCTACAACCACTAAATAATACATTCATTATACGATATAAAATATGGCTCATTATTCAAAAGTGTTGGATAATGAAAAAGCTTTAAAATAATGAACCCATTATAGATCGTAGTAAAACAACGCAAAGTAAAATGTTTAATAATGTTGATATTTAGCTAGAGTTAACACTATCTCTAAATGAGGTTTAACACAATAGATTATAATATTCATAATTTAAATATTAATTTTTTTAGTAGTAACGGTTTTCACAAGGATGTTATTCGTTTCACAGTCACTGAATTGCCCCTCGATAAAAAACATCTTTATTAACATTTTAACATAATCACCTAGAATGTTATTTGATACTTGTTAAAGGTATGTATTTTTCTTTTTGTTCTTTAAATTTTTAAAATTATACATATGATTGTAATAATTTTTCTTCTTCTTGTAGTTCTGAAAATAGTTAAATATTAATCGACACGTTAACAACATATCATGAGTTTTTCATTATTTTTGTCCGATTTCCGACAATATTTTCCGTAATACTTTAATCTTATTAATTTCAGGAATAACAGTTACATAAGCCATCATAATCTTATAGAAATTAATTAATTAATACTTCGAAGCACTCCGAAGATTATTTTTTACTATAATTTTAGGAATTACATTAGTGTATTTTAGCACTTGCCGGGGTAGATTTGAAGGGGTATTTTACTTTATTTAATTTATTTACAATATAACAGAGTTTATTGGCGAGTTGTTAGTTATATTTTTAATTTGTTTATATAAATACAAATGTAATTGTATACCCTTGACGATAGGCACTTTATTTTTATTTGGTTTGTATGAACGTAGTTTTTTGACAAATGTCTCCGTAATATTTGAATCTCTGTGTCCGCCTCTGAGGATGATTTGGCCTCTGGCGTGGTTCACACGTTGAGTAATCTTTGTCAATCCCTCTTTGGCCTTTAACTTTCTTAACTTTTACATATCGTCAAAAGATACCCCGGAAAATGCTTTAGATTTACTCCATATAACAGCAGATACACAATATAAATTCTTTGTCAGGTGCACAATACACATATTTCGTCTAATTTTGTAGTTTTTTTTCTTTTTAATATTATAAATTATTATATATTTTTAATTAAATTAAAAATCCTAATTTTTAATATTAGAAATTAAAAATAATAACAAATTTATTTAGGATTATTATTAATTCCGATATTTTATTGGTTTATTCCATCACGATTTAATATTATTTAAATTAATAAATTATTAATTTTAAATAAAGAAATTTAAACATTATTAGGACCTTATAATCATAAGGGAATAACATTTTTGTTATTTGATTATTTTCTTGAATTTCATTTAATAATTTTGTGGGATTATTTCCATATGTTACAGGAGAATAGAATTGTTTACTTTGATACACAACATAAATTCTTTTTCAGATGCACCTTATTGGCTATATCCTAAATCCAGTAACGTGAATAGTTAAATTTATTTGAATTAGTGTAACCCTCCTTCATTCAAAGGAGAATTAACAAATAATTTATATGGGTTCTTGTCAGACCAGAGAAAGGACAAGTACTAGGGTTGTTGGAAATAAGTTTGTACTTACAATTTAGTTTAACAAATAACAAAGATTTATTCACACTTACTACATGGTTGATGTTGCTGAGTTCCTACTGAACTCTAACGACTACTGTACTCTGAATCACTCGTCATCACTCTGAATGACTCTCCATCACTCTCTCGTATTGACTCTGTTATAACTGACCTAACGCTACTATATATCTAATTACAAAAGTACTAAGTCAGCAAATAGTTAGCTACTTACGTCAAACAATATTATTTAGAATACGTGACCTCATTACAACATGCTCTAATTTACTTAATTATATTCACTAAGAATGTGCTGACTTTGACTTGTTACATTCCTCCCTTTTTTAAACAATTTGCTTCCTGCAAAGGGGCACAATTTACATATTACACAAAACATAATTTAACTATTATTTCCTTGTTACATTCCCTTTTTTATACCTTAACTTTTACTAATTTTAAATTAAATATACATAAACACAAAAATACTTTTATCACTAGTACCATCCATAAAATAATCCAAATAAACACCACTATCGTCTTATGTTCATTTTATAACGCACAACACTAGTATAATATTGAAGTTTATACCTTGTATCTCGTTCTTTCTTGTGGTTATTTGTGAATGTCAAATTTGGTTTGAATTTCTTCTTGTAGTACTGCTGGTGTCGTTTAGATCTTGAATCTCGCTCGCTTGTACTTCTTTTCTTCTTTTGGCCATCTGTTGTCGAGTTCTTCATTTGATGTGGATTCTTCCTATCGTATCTTTGTTCTTTATTTCTCTGAAACTGTTTGCTGTTTTCGAACTTAATGCTGATCTGTCCAACTTCGTCATTTCCTACATTAACCGCTTGTGAAATTTCCTCAATACCCGTACCCTCTATTAAGACATAATTTTTAACCCCTGATGCTTCTATTTCCTCCCTATTTACCTCGTAAATTTCCGGAGCTTCCTCGGTAACGGCGTCATTAGGTCTCTCTTCACTGCTACAGTCTTCTTTCGAACTTACTTGTTGGGAATCATCCTCATTCTTGTCTATTTCAGCAATATTTTCTCTTTCTCTTTCTTTAATTTCTTCACAAAGACAGTACTTTTTCTTAGGCATCTTACATCCAAAACATCTTAATACTCCATCTTCCATCGGAATCCCATCTAAGTGGTTATAAATCATAAGAGCTGCCTCTTGGTCACCGGATATTTCCGCCATTTTTAACATATTGAAGAACCACGTAATTTCCTTCATCTCTTTTAATTCTTCCTCGTCTATTTCTTCTGTATTTTTCTTAGTTTGGCCTGTTGTTTCTGCTTCTCTTCTCTTATACTGTGTATAATTTTTAATGTCTTCTTCTTTCTGATTATCGTAAAAATGCGACTGCTGACGCTGATACTTATGCTGACGCTGATGTTTATGCTTACGCTCGCGCTGACAATGCCTGGCGTAATGGTTGCCATTGCAATTATAACACTGAACTTGGTTTCTTCTATAATGAGTGTCGTCATCTTCTCTCTTATAGTCGTAGTAATTGTATCTCTGATAATTGTAGTTTTCTTCCCTCTGGTAATTGTATTTTTCTTCCCTCCGATAATGGTTATTTTTTTCCCTCTGATAATGGTGATTTTCTTCTCGCTGGTAGTTGTAATTTTCTTCCCTCGGATGATTGTAATTTTCTTCCCTCTGGTAGTTGTAATTTTCTTCCCTCGGATAGTAGTAATTTTTTTCTCTATGATAATGGTAATTTTCTTCCCTCGGATAGTGATTCGGCCGTTGACGCTGATGCTGTTGCTGACACTGCCTAGCATAGTGGTTACGTCAAACAATATTATTCAGAATACGTGACCTCATTACAACATGCTCTAATTTACTTAATTATATTCACTAAGAATGTGCTGACTTTGACTTTTTACATTAGAATAAAATTCTTTTGACACAACAAAATTATATTTTTTATGTCAATGTGTGAATATCAACTTCAACACTCCGCCTCATTCGCACAAGACCACAAGCATATCCGCTATTGGACTTCCAATCTGCTCTATCTGCGCCAACTAAATATTTGACTATGCGCTTCAATTCGTTCCAGTTCCGCTGCTTTGGTTTACTGACTTTTTGTGCCAGTATTGACACACTCGTCGAGATATCTGGTCGACTGCTTATCGAAATATAAAGCAGGCATCCAATCAGTTGCTAGTAATTTCTATTATTGAGTAGAATTTAATTTGTTGTGAGTGGAACATTTAACGATTTTGCATCACTTAGTCTAATTAACCACGCCATTTCATCGATGTAATTTGTCTGACTAATTCTGCACAATCCATTCGGATCCTTATCATTCTTTAGCCGTAAGTAATGATTGATCTTGCCCAAATCTCGCATTTCAAATTTCGAATATTCAATTGTTTGTTGTACCTTGCTTGATTAAATGATTAAATCATAAACGTAAACAAGTACAAAACATCATTCCTCTCCAATCTTTCCGGCATATAAATATGGATCTGTAGTCCATAAAGACTTTTCTTAAGTAAGAAAATGTGATCTAGTTTATTTTCTTGCTTACACCCTTTCAATGCCTATATAAAAATGCTGTTTTTGCATCTAAATGTCGTATTAAAATTTTTTTTGTTTTGCTGCAACTGATATAATTATAAATATTGCTTGTTATACTACGGTAGCGGTCCACAAACTTTTTTGTTTCGTGGATCGCTTGCTATGTTTTTCGGTTTTCGGTAGACCCCCTGCTTACCTAATATTTAATTTTTACTCATTAATCAAGTTCAAATGTATTTTTGACAGCTGGTATAGTGCTATTCACTTTTATAGATTTACATTTCTAACTATAGTAAAGTGTAGTGTGAAAAACTTTAAAAAACACATGGTTAGTTTTAGACATTTACTAATTAAATTCTAATTAAAACGAACCAAATTAATATTTAGTATCTGTTCCATATATATGGCTAAGCAAAAATAAATACTTTTAGTTGGAGGTATGAACCTGATAAATTTTCAACATTTGGCATCAATTTAGTTAGGTTTAATCTCAAATCTCTTCGGTTAGTGATATACATTCTGTTTCTTTTTTTTTGTTAGGAGATTTGCAACATCGCTGAAACCCCTTTCCACTAGATATGAGGATGGAAGAGCAATTAAAATCTTTCTCGCAATATTCAATAACTCGGGATAAGTAACAGGTATGTCTTTTTGAAGCCAGAATTGCTGATATCCGTTTCTAAACTATACCTAAGTCCGTCGTTAGTGCTTATTCCGATCAGTTCCTCTTGTAATGTAACATCCATTTCACCATATGGATTCATTATCCACTGTGGTATTGTCAGAGTCAAATCATCTTCAAACCTAGTTTTAAAATCTGAATAGAGGGCATTTAAATGTTGAACGTAAGTTGAAACGACATCTGCCTGACAGTTTGTCTATAACAAATTGGGAAACTGGGAAAATTCGAGCCGTCCTATGTTTTGCTTAATTCTGCCAAGAAACACTAAAATGATGGACTTTGTTTTAATTAAATTCAGGCTGTCACCTTGTAACTGCAAGTTAACCTCAATATATTTAATAAACAAATCTGTTAAATACGCAATGTCTGGTTTACACTTGATTCAATTTTCTTTTAAAATTGAATCTTTAGCATCCAGAAACTCTAAAACAGTCTCAAAAAGTTTAAAAAATCTGGTCAAACATTATCTTTTCGACAGCCAGCGTATTTCAGTGTGAACGAGTAATTGATGAAAGTTCTCGTCAGTTTCTTCACACAACTGCGCAAATAACCGCGTATTCAACGCATTGCTTCGGATTTGGTTTACTGCGTTAATGACTAATTGAAGATATTTATGCAATCTACTACTCAGACTTTTAGCGATTAAATGTTGTGAATGGTTTTAAATGGCTTATAAATCCACGATAGCGCCCAACCATGGCAGGTACTCCATCTTTTGCTATTCATATTATATTTGATATAAAGAGATTGCTTTTTCCATGAAGTAATCTTTCAAAACATTACATATTGATTCGCCTTTAGTGTCGGTTGGCAAAGTTCTCGCGAAGAGTATTTCTTTGTGGATTTCTTAATCCATAATAAAATGAACATATGCCAATAATAATGCTTCATTACCAGGTAAAGTTGACTCGTCCAGCTATATAGAGAAATGGATCGTATGCAAATAATTACTCAAGAAGCTTTTAATATCATAACTCATTTCATCAATACATCTTTGAACTGTATTGTTGCTTAAAGGAGTTATTTTAATGATACCAGATACAGGTTTGTATAAAACAGTTTTTAAACCCTGTTCAACGGCTGGGAAAATTAACTTTTCTCCGATAGTATGTGGTTTTTCGAATTTTGCTATAAGTAGCGAGATATTGTAAGACGCTCGCAAACCATCCTCGTTTCTTTCTGATGTCAAAGCGAATATTCAGTCCACCGTGAGTCTCTTCTGGGGTTTATCTTTGAATATTTGAAAGTATTTTAAATCTTTACCTGTTTTATCAGGGAGGCATCTTCTCAGATGATCCTCCAGCTTAGATAATTTCAATGCTTAAAACTTTGTTGTATAAAAGGTACATAGGCAATTGTTTGTCCGATAATGACGGAATGAAACCAAACTTCAAAAAATCAGCATTGTACTGTCTACATTTCTAGATTCGGCCATGTTTAGTATCAGTTATCTGTGGAGAAAATTAAGCTATTTAAATAAGATATAACATTAATAAAAAGTATTCTGTGTGTTAAATCTTATTTTAATTAAATTTAAATTATGGAATATTAATCAATCAATCAATAAATTTGTGAGGTATACAAATTGTTGGGGCTTCTAAAGCAGGTAGCACTCCTCTAATGGAACATATTCAAAAACTTTAAGAAAAAAGTCGCTAAGCAAACGAAGGACAACATTGCGGCGAAAATGTTTGTCCCAGATCTTATTGAAAAAGCTCAGAATTGATTTTAGTGTTACTTTTAAAAAAATACGCGAACAATTAAACTAAATTCAATTTTGCGCGTTTACAAGAAGACCGCAGATTCTGTCCAGCGGTCAAAAAAGCTTGTCGTCTGCACAATGCCTAAATGTAGTTTTGTAATTCTTTTCTTCAAACCAACTTAATATTATTTTCAATGTTGTTTAGGACAAAGTTAGAGAGATTACTTCCGTACCAAGAAAGTCTTTGTTTTTCGGCAAAATATATAAAATAAAAATATTCTTTAAAACGTTACGAATTCATGATACACAGATTACATTAATAACATTGAAAAAATGTATTTAAAAGTTGTAGAACAATAGATGAACAACAATTATTAGTAGTGTAGAAGCGTTTCCTGCTCTGGAAGCCAGACGCTACTCGTCATCACGAAGGTAAAGAGAGGTATTATGTAGGTACCATAATATGTTTTTAATGATAGAGAAGTATTATAAATACCGATTGCTAAAACTTTTAAAAAAGAAATTATTGAGGAGTACGCGAGTTTTGGGTTCAGTTTTCGAAACAGACTTTTTAAAAAGATTTCAAAGGTACTTTGTTTTTATATATTTTTGCGACTTGTGCTCAAGACGCTATACTTCAAACAAAAGACTACAGGTTACATTACATCTACATATAATATTTTCTTATCATTATCTTATAGTTCATGTTACATTAAAAGGTAAGCAGCTATGATGATATATGTAACTCCTCCCGGTTAAGTGAGAACTGTGGGGCTTCTTGCCGCAGAGTTCGGTGACATTTCGATATCTTCTCGTTGTTCTGATTTGGACCTCGATTTTGTTAATTTCCTTCGAACATAATATGAATACATACAGTACAAAATAATTAATATTATTATAACATACAACAGAATGGTATAGATATTAATTCTAATATAATATATAGGTATAACATTTATAGTTTCTAATTTATATTTTTGATTATAAATAAGTGAATACATATGGTTTCTTTCATCTGAATTAACAATTATTATTTATTTATTGTTTGGCAAATAAAAATCACATGAACAAGATATATAGAATATAAAGTATGAGTATAATTAATGATAATATTACAAACCAAAACAAATTCTTTACAGTATTAAAAAATAAATGTCCATTTTCTTTAGATATTCTATTCCCGTGTCTGTGGACGAAAGGAAGTCATCAGATTTGCCTTCGTACGATCTGAGATTGCACTATTTTATGACATGTCGTACAGTCTGATTTTCTGCACCACAGTTACACTTCGGAGACGTCTGTTTACCCCATTTATATAGGGAATCCGCACATTTACCGTGATTTGTACGTACTCTGTTGAGGCCAAGAGGTTTTTGTATAATGCACGGCAAAGTTTGAGAGTGTACAGATGACTTGTCCGACCATTCTGTTTGCCAGGATTCAAGTAGGTTAAAATTATTTTCGGATAAGTTCTTACCCGTATCTAGAGGTGGTTTCCTAGACTTCAATCTTTTTCGTTCGAGATCTCTGAGGTTATTCTGTGCGGATAATTGGAAGTTGATTATTTTATTATATTCTTTCTTTAGAGCAGATCTTCTTCTGAGATTTGGCGGTACAATGTGGCTAAGAGCAGGTAACCAGTAAGTTGGGGTAGATCGTGTAGTACCTGTGATTATGCGCATGGTATTGTTTAGTTGCACATCAACTTTGTTTGTGTGGGTGCTATTTATCCAGAAAGGAGCAGCATACTCTGCAGCTGAGTAAACCAGACTGAGTGCGGAGATACGCAGAGTTTCAGCTGAGGAGCCCCAAGTAGTGCCGCAAAGTTTATGAAATATGTTGTTACGGGATTTAATTTTAGCAGCAACATTTGTCAGATATACTTCAAATGTAAGAGTTCTGTCTAACGTAACTCCCAGGTATTTAGGGAATTTACTGTGATTAAGGCGCCTTTTATCAAGGAATATGTTGAGTTCTTTGTGAGCCAACTTATTGTCTAGATGAAAGCAGCAGGTTTCTGTATTGTTTATATTTAACTGCAACCTCCACTTACGGAAATATTGACCTAGGATTGTAAGATCCGAAGATAATGTTATTTCAGTGTCTTCAATAATATTGTGTTGGGTGGTTATTGCCCAAGTGTCCGCATTGCCAAATTTCTTTGAGGAGGTTTCTGGTATGTCTGCGATGTACAAACTGAACAGTAGTGGTGCCAAGACGGATCCTTGCGGAAGAGCGTTGTTTAATTAATTCACTTTGCTCTTACAATTACCCATGATTACCTGGTAGGTTCTATTTGAGAGCATGTCATTAACCAAGTTAGTCCTTTTAGACAGGGAATTACACTGATAAGTTTATAAGTAAGGTTTTGTCTCCACACGGTATCATAGGCAGCCGATAAGTCTATGAAGGCAACTGAAGTTTTTACCTTTTTCTTAAATCTGGCCTCACTATATGAAATTAATACCAGAACCTGGTCGGTGCAACTGCGGTTAGGTCGGAATCCTGCTGGTTTTACAGGGATTTTTTCAAGTATACGAGGGGCAATCTTGTTATAGTGAAGTCTTTCAAGTAGCTTATATAATATATTAAGTAACGCAATTGGCCGATAGTTCTTTGGTAGGTCTGAGGGTTTCCCTGGTTTTAATAGTGCAATAATTTTAGCTCGTTTCATTTTACTGGGAATGCAGCCTTTATTTATTATTAAATTAACAATATTTAGTTCTAAAGTCAAGTAGGTAACTTTCGTTTAAGGGGACGTTGTTTGTGTATAGGCCACATTTTTGGGTTGCAATGATACCATTTGGGGCAATGATGATCCATTGACTCTTCTCGACTGTTTGGATCTTGATTTTGGGTATTTGGGTATACATTTGTTTACAATTCGTGGTATTTGCAGCATGCTTCAGAAGTTGGATTTCACATGGTACTTGTCGTATATTTGGGATGTATTGACTTCATGGCATAGGAACAATTCTGATACTATTTCTTCGCATTTTGTGTCGAAAAATGCATACATTTGCTCATTGGAGATAAGGTAGTTTGATTGTGGTGTAATAATTTTAAAGGTATTTTGATTTGGAGTAGGTAAGGAATATAAATGATTATAATTAAATATTTCGGTTTCCACACTTTGAATTTCTAATGAAAATGTTATTTGATTTCCTTTACTATAACTTTTAATTTCAATTATTTTTTTCAAACAATTGTAAATTTTTCAATGTTGGTTCGAAGGGAAATTAATTTTTTTCTAGTTGTCTACAAATAACTTCTATTTCAGAAAACAAATCATTAGGCTCGATGATGGAATTATGAAAAGTATTTAATTTTGAAAATGTGATTGCTACTTCAATTTTTTCTAGTATATCATATATAATTTGTAGACTTGAAGTGTATTGAGAGATGACTGTAAAAATACGTAATTGTATATTTCAACATTTCTTAGTAAAGTACTATTAATAACTTTTCCCATTAGTTCGAAGTAAATAAACTTTAAAATTTTAAATAAAAAATGTCTGAAGGATTGTCATTTGATCCTTAAAAATGGTTTTAATGTTACTTTGGTCTTCAGATAACTTAGTAATGATTCTATCATATTTTTCAGCATCGCTATGATCAAGATTATCAGTTTTATAGATTTTATAATTGAGCCAAGTCCGTCTATGATACCTCATTTAGATGTTTTATGATTAAAGAATGGATTTAATTGTTTTATTTGAGTTTCAACCTTATCTTCAATAATACGAATTATTTAGTCAAAATGATAATTGTGAGTTGAGTTTTTGAGTTCTTTAGATATTTTCGAAAATGGATTTTTAAGTGATATAAATTCGTTGATTATGTCAGTTATGTCCTATATTTGTTGAAAGTCCAACAGTCAGTTTTGATTTGGACATTTTATAGTTTTAAGGGTAGCAAACCAGGATTTTTATTTAGATTATCGAATATAGGTGATTCTAGGGTTGCGACGACGATGAGCTGGGTTGATCCTGCATCAACAGATGGTTTCCTTAATTATTTAATATGAATAATTTCCGATTTATCTTTAGTGCGTTCACAGTATTTTTTTACTCTGTTTCTGTCTATCAATTTAGTAATTTTATATGGTCCTAAAATTTTACATTATTTTTATTTCTATTTTATTATCTGTTTTGTTTATAAACAGTCTGTCGTAATTTAAAGTCTTTGTTCGTGTTTCCTTTTGTATTATGTTTAGCTACTAGTTTTTGTTTTTGGAGTTCTAGTTTATCAGACACATTTTGATAAATATGCTTTAATTTCTTTTTATGATTTTTAACACAATCATTATAAATAGAATGAATTTGGAATAAATATTTCATTTGGATTTCTTGAGTTCGTATGTCCAAAGGCTATTTCAAATGGGGTGTAATTAGTTAAACTGCGGATTGAGTTATTATATACAATAATAGCATAATTCATGAGATTGCTACGATCGTCGGGATACATTTCTCTTGATATTAGTAAATATTCTATTAATGTTGAATGAAAACATTCAACAATATAATTACATTCATGATGCAAAGGGGTAGTGAAGTGAATTTTTTTTATGTAATTTTAAACATTCTTTTACTGTACTATCATTAAATTCATTCCGTTGTCTACTATTAGATTTTCTGGTACATCTAATGATGTGAAATATTTTATTAAGCCGTTGCTAATGTAAATTGCGGTTTTACCTTCAATGAAAATTGCTTGGGCAAATTTTGTAAATGCATCTACTAAAGTTAAATAATTTTTGTTATCGTAAGTAAAAATGTCCATGTGAATTATTTGGAACGGTCTTGTCGCGGTTTCTGTGTTCATTAATGGAGCATAAGGCGTTTTCCTAGCATACTTTGCTCTCTGTCAAATGTCTTAAGAATTAATGTAGTTCAGTTAGCGATGGTTGCTTTCATATGTTTCCAATAGTAATATCTTTTTAAATATTCTATAGTTTCGTTTATATCGCGGTGGTTTGTTTTCCCTTCAAGATGATGTTTGATTAGCATAATTTGTTCATCTTTATCTGTAACCGTGTTTAGTCTTTTTATACATCTAATTAATTTGAGACCTCTTTCCAAAAATTTATTTAAGTAAACTTTGCAGATATCTTGATTTAATTTATCTGTATAAAAATACATATGGTAGGTATTTTTTGAATGAGTATAATTACTTAAAAACCAAAAATTAATTTTTTGTTATTATTTTTTGGAATTTTAACTTTTACTTTTTTTTTTATTTTCATGCCTTTCATTTGAAACGTTTGATTTATTATATAAATTTGGAAATACAAGAATTTGGTTCATTTTATTATTTATAATTTCATCAGCTACTTATTCTGTCGTTTATTCTATCATTCGCCGTAGTGTGTTGAGTTGACGACGCAGAACTGTCGTTATCACTATCGTTATCGTTTAAGCTTTGTGTATGGTTAGGGTTGTTTCGACGTTTTAATTGTATATTATGTATAATTTTGAATTTAGGTTTCTTTTTGGATACAGGGATTGTACTCGGGACGATGGTCTGTAACTATTGTGAATTTTGACCATATAAATAGGGACTAAATTGTTTACATGCCCCTACTATCGCGAGTAGTTCTTTTTCGATTGTGGCGTATCGAGTTTCTGTTTATTTAATGTTCCCAACGCGCATGCTATGGGTCTGTCGTTTAGTATTTGTCCTTGTGAGAGAACAGCACCTAGCGCAAAGTTGCTTGCATCAGTGGTTAATATAAACAGTTTATCAAAATCGTGGTACTGTAATATATTGATCAGAAGTTCTTTACATGTGTTGAAAGAATTTACAAATTATTGTTAAGTACTATTTTTACATCTTTCTTTAAACATTTTGTCATTGGTTTTGTTATCTTTGCAAAATCTTTAACAAAACGTCGGTAATAACCTAATAAACCAAAAAGCTCTTAATATCTCTCTGCGTTTTTGGGGTTGGAGAGTTTTCGATAACATAAATTTTGTCTGGGTTGCGTTTTACACCATTGGGGGTAATTACACGTCCTAAATATTGAACTGATTTTTGGAGAAATTCTTATTTGTCTAGTTGAATTTTAAAGTTACTTTTTCTTAATCTTTCGAATACTGATTTAGGTCGTGAAACGTGCTCTTGTAGGATCGTACTAAATATTATATCATCTAGGTACACTAGGCTACTTTCGTGTTGTAAATCTCGTAACACGTTGTCCATAGCTCCTTGAAAAGTTGATAAGAGTGTTCTTGAGTTCCTGATGAGTCCATCTTTTTACGATCCATATAGGACCTTGATCCAATATTTTTGATATTTGTGTTCTAACTTCCTGTCTGTGAACTTCATGGAAGCGATATGATTTTACATTTAATTTGATTTTGTGTGTAATTTTGTTTGTAAAACTTAGGGATATATTTTCAAAATAAACAAAGTTTTCTAATTGCATGTTTCTCTTCATAGTTACAATGGTCAACTCTAATATTTTACAAATTTTGTTTAAGTAAATTTTCAAGATCTGTATTTAGTTCATCATCAATTTCCACTTTTTCGACAAATTTTTTTTAATGGGATTTAGGGCTACAATACCAAATGGTTGAAAAAAAATGATTTTAACTGGATTTTCAGTTATATTCGTATCAGTTGTAATAGCAAAATTATTTATAACATTTACAAGTGTTTTTGGAATTTCTACGCTCTTTCCAAAATTTTTGTGTGATTTAAAATACCTATACCGTTATTTCTTTTAACAGGTGGTTTTATTACTTGTTCTACACGAGGTGGTATAATATTAGAGTAGTTTGCAATATGTGTTCTCGAATTTATTTGGTTGTTATCAGGTTCAAAGATTAGGTTGTTGTTAATTGTTTTAAGTTGACATTAACGTTTGCATTTAATTGTTTAAGTAAATCAACGCCTATTAGTCCATCGTGATTGGACGGCTGGTAACCGCACTTCACGCGCATAAATATATCACTTACCGAGATCTGTTTCGGTAGAGTGCCACACCCAGTAATAGGTAAAAGGCGTGATGATATATTTATTTATATTTTATTTTTGAAATAGATAAACTTATGAAATTGAGGGAAAAATTTGAAAGACTGTAATTTCTGCTATTTTATTATGCAATAAAATATTATGTGCGGTTTGAATATTAAAATTTTCTTCAAAAATAAAGTTATTATAGAATTTAAAAGCCAATTTCGAAGATACAAATGTATGACATATTTGCTTTTAAAACATTTACTTGTATTACGTTTGATTGGTAGCATCGGGGGCTTGAAAAAAAATTATCTCCGAATTGTGAGATTCTTGTTCATTGTAGTTAGTGTTATCATATTCGTTATTGTAATCCGATACTGTTTCATACTCGGCGTGAGAGTTGTTATAGCCGGTGTCGTAATTATCATATATAGGGTGTTTATTATAAAATTTTATGTCATCCAGATAACCAAATACGGTGGAAGTGTAATTTCTAATTTTGGTACCAAGTATCCTTCTATATTCTATCAAAGTATTTTCCCATTCCCAAGTATATTGCCGGAATTGCGAATTATACTTGAAATAATAACAATGGCTATAACGGGATAATAAACGACAACCAGATGTTCATTCAAATTTCAAACCTCTCTAAAATGAAAAAGTTAAATCAGGAGATCTTTGAAAAAGAATATCGATTTAAAATTATAAGGAATATATATTTATTGAATGTTTGTTCAAAATATTTCATTGACTATCGAAGAAATAATTATAGTCGGTTGAGTTTGAAATTCAGACCTATTTACTTTACTCGATATTTTCCAGTTTTATTATATAATTTACCCAATCCCAGGTAATTTTTATCTCTCTCTTTGATTTGAATTTTGTATAATTTCTCATTGTACTTCGTTTCGAAATGAGCTGGTATAATATATCAAAATTTGTAATAATTTTATTGGATTTTTGTCAGGGATGCGGCAAGTAAACTCACTAAAAATATTAGATATAACTTTACTAGGGCACCACCCACTTTGTATCTGAACAAAATTTACTTCTCTAGCAATATCTAACAATAGAAAGACCTCACTAAAACTTTCAATAATCCCTTTTGAAGACTTGCATAGCCGTAGAGAGAAGTTTTCATGGAGATTTGTTTATGTATTTACATTATCGACAAATTTGCAAAATTTATATTTATTTTAATATAAAGTGACTTCAGCTGATCTCTAAAAAATAATTGGGAGCTAAAACGGTCGATCTCTATCGAATTCAGTTCTTTTGAGAATCATCAACAAACAACAATTTATTGAGGCGCAACTGGAATACTATGTTTGACGGACTGATTTATAATTCCAGCCCATTTTGAAGCGAAGTATAGTTCGTTTGTGTGAAAAACAGATAAGAAAGTATGTAATAGAGAAATAAAAATAACGCTGGATTTAAAAAGAATTATACAAATAAATAAAATTTTAAATGGTAATGCTGATTTGGCTTCAAGCTTAATTGCTATACTTGAAACACGTCCCTGCTTTAATTTCTTGCGAGGTTGACCGTACATTTACCCTTTAAACTCATTTTTACTGATAGAAGGCAAAATTTTAGTTTCAAAAACAGTTATTGTATTATAATATTTACTGAAACAGGTTCATTAAAATACGTAGTTATAATTTAAAAACTAATGATATGTTACCGTGCGCGTGTTGACAGACGTCAACACGTAAGTAATCTTTTCTGGCGTGGTGAGACTATAGTCATAGGTGTATTTCTCGTGCCATTTAAAATTGATAGTTTTTGTTTAGGTAAACAAAGATTTTTTCACTTCGGGTCGGGTTCGGGTCGAGACAGTTCATTTCGGGTCGGTACCGTTCAGGTCGGGTTGGTTCATTTCGGGTTGGAACCGTTCAGGTCGGGTTGGTTCATTTCGGGTCGGTACCGTTCAAGTCGGGTTGGTTCAGTTCGGGCTGGTTCAGTTCGGGCCAGGTACCGTTCGGGTCAGACTTGTTCATTTCGTGTCGGGTCGGGTTCGGGTCGGTTCGAAACAGATATCGGTCGGGTCGGGTCGGTTCGGAACAGATACCGGTCGGGTCGGGTTGGTTCATTGATGGTTACCGTTCGGGCCGGGTTTAATTTTTACAGAAAATGCGCATATCTAGTTTCTTCTCTCTGGTGTTTACTAAGGTTGTCTTTTTTATTTCAGGTTGGATATTTAATTCCTCTTGCAATAATTCTCTTATTTTGGTTTTAGCATCCGTTGCTACTTCAACTTCTTGCATCCCTTTTATAACTATGTTATTCTTTCTATCTTTTTTGTCTATACGCTCCATTTTTTGTTTCTAGCAGCTCTATTTTCTTGAATAGCTCTTCTTTTTCCTTCTTTCATTCTTTTTCTTTCTTTTCCATTTCTGTTTGTAGTCTCATAATGATTTTATTGTTTTCGGCAATATCTTCTTTTAGTTCTGCTTTATTGGCCATCATTACTGATTTTAGATCATCAGTCATCTTTTCCATCATTTCTATTACCTTCTCCATTTCTGGTTCTTTTTCGTTTTTCTCCTTGCTAGGGGATCTAGATATAAGTTTGCTTTTTTTGAATATTTTCTCCTCTTCACTTTGTCTCCATCTTTTCTCTGCGTTCGTACAAGTAATATCACTCATTAGAAGTTTCTATCGCCTTGTCAGTATACTACCCTCGTTCTTCACTGTAGTTTGGGTTGCCTACCCGTTAGTCGTAAGAGTACGCTGTTCGGATCGACTCCTCAGGAACAGCGTTCTCTAGCTTATAGGTAGCTCTTTCTGACAGTTCTTAATTAATCTAACCTCTGCTTTATTAAGTTTTGTTCACTTTTTCTAGAACAAAATTATTGATTCTGTATATTATTTTATATTTACCAGGAGTTGGGTTCCTGTTTCTCTACTCTGTACAATCCACGTATTTGATAACGTAATTATTCCCGGTATACAGGTGTTTTTATTGCCGTTGCACAAATACACGTCCGCTTCTACTTTCTACTTTTACTTTTTTTTTTTTGATGTATTTTGACCCTCAATGATCCAGATGTTACATCCCAGTACTTATAGTAATATTATTTACTTATTTCTACTGCTTAACTACGTACATCCTAATTAATTATATCTTAAGTTACAGCCTCTGGCTTCACATCCTTCTTGCGTGCCTTGAGGTAAAAGAAAGTAAATTATAATAAAGAAAATAAAATTATATTCTAACGCTTCCATCATTAGGTGCGGGCATGCAAAACCCAGTTTCCAAAGGGAGTGGTCGGCGACTCTGGCCTCCCGTAAGTCTTAACAATTTATTGTTTTGTGGTCTGAATTCGTGGTCCTCTTCTTCATTCTGCTAGTGGGTATTTGGGTGACGCAAAGGCTTCCATATTCTTCTGAGTTACGGTTGTTGTTTCATGGTTTATGTTCACTTCTTCGTCAGCGAATGTTCTTTCCTCCTCTTCCTTGCTCTCAATAAATATTTGTCGCATTAGGTCTGTGGCCAGGTCCCTAAGTGGGCTGCCAGGGACCCGCACTTTACTGCGAACTCAGGGCAGTCGTATATCCTATGTAAGGGGTCATCAGGCTTGTCGCAAGTGCGGCAGTTCTTATTTTGGCATTTTCCAATTCTCGACAAGTGGACTTGGAATTCTCCATGGCCTGTGATACCTTCCCCGATTTTCTTGGTAGGGTAGAATGTGTTTTGTAGCCTTGTACTGATTTCCGGGAGGAATTGGAAGGTCATAAGGCCTGTGGCCTCGGTGTCCCAGTCTTCCTGCCAGTGCCTGTTGGAGATGCTTTCAATTTCGTTGAAGAGGCTGGCACGGCTTTCATGGTCCCGCTTGGTGATAGCAGTTCCAAAGTGAGAGGCAGACGGGTGAGTTCTGATCCAGTTCTTCGTTATCTTCTCTTCTATAACGATTTGTAAGGGTTTGGCGGCCGAGATCACATACGCTGCGGGGTTTGAGACCGAGGAGTACAGGTTTGATATAACTTTCCCACAGAAGGCTGAGACGCTGGTCAGCCTTCGGGCGTTTCTCGCAAGCGAGGCTCTGTGTCCCCATATTGTGGAGGCATAAGTTAGGATAGGTACTATCGCCCCTTGGTAAATAACTCTCAGTCCCTTCGGTGGTCTGCCCCATCCCAGTTGAATGTATCTTCAGAAGGCCAAGAAGATATTACGAGCCTTTGAGCACACGTGTGCAATGTGGGCCGCAAATGACAGTTTGTCATCTATGATTACTCCTAAGTAGGTGGTAGCAAAGGATCTCTTGATGTTTTGGTTGGCGATCTTAATGCCCGGGTGTCTCAGCAGTTTCCTCTTAAAGATAACGTATCTAGATTTAGCAGCAGAGAACGTTAGCATGTTCTCTGCTGCCCATCTGTTTACTATGTCCAAGATGTTAGAGGCGGATACTTCTAACTCATTTCTGGTGTTGCCTGGGACTAGTACCAGGAGGTCATCCGCATATGCAATAATTTTACTCTGATCCAGGCGCTCCTGCTCCAGCAGCTCATCCACAGTGAGGTTCCACAGCAATGGTCCAAGCACTGAGCCCTGGGGACATCCCTTAGTGAGGTTTTTTCCGACTTTGATGGTTTCAGTGGCCAAGGTGACTGTCCGACCCCTGAGGTAGCTTTTTATAGTTTGAAGGATCTTGTTACTTATCCCTATTTTTTCGAGCCGCAAGAGAGGGCCACCACAGGTTGTCGAACGCGCCACTTATGCCGAGAAATATCCCAGCCACATACTTCGCCGGGCTAGTTTCTATATACTCACGCAGGCTGCCGAGGGCTATTGCTGTGGAACGCCCCGGCGCAAATCCATATTGGTCTGGGTGGTGTAGGTTTGGTTTTTCGAGTCGTATTTGGTAAGCAATCACTCTTTCTAAGATCTTACTGATTTCACTTAGTAGCGAAATTGGCCTGTATGACTTAGGAAGGATGAGGTCTTTGTCCAGGTTCTTAGGAACGATCAGGATCTTACCACTCTTCCAGTTGGTCGGAAAGTGATTGAGGGCAAAACAGTCCAGTACAAGTTCTTTTAAGAAGTCCGCTATTTGTTCCTGAATTGCCTTAAGGATATTGCCCGGTACCTGGTCCTCTCCTGGGGCTTTGTTGTTTCCTATTTTCCTAATAACATGTATAATTAGTTCTCTCTCAATATTAGGGAGATTGTAATTTTCCGTGGCTGCCACTTGAGCGCGTGTCCTTTTCCTCTCATGTTCCAGGGTGTCTTCCTCTGGGTTATCGCCAAGCATAAGGGTATTTATTAGAAGGTCCATGGTTTCTTTCAGGTCTTTGGTGTAAGAACCTTCCGGAGTCTTAATTGCAGTATGAGCAATTAAGTTCCTGTTTTTCCTAGGTGCCGCCTTATAAGTGAGGCTCCATGGGTCCTTATTTAAGTAATTTCTGACGAAGTTCTGCCACGATTTGTCTCTGGTCTTTCGGACTTGCAGTTTGTAGGCCTCAAGGGCGCGCTTGTATACTGCTCTGTTGGCTGCTCTGTCAGGGTCTAGGCTCCGCTGTGCCAGGTGCTTAGCTCGACACACTTTCCTCCTCAGCCTCTCAAGGTGCTCCGCCCACCAGTGGTTCTTGTGCTCATAACTTCTCTTGACCGAAAGCTCTTCCCCCATTATCTGTTGGAGGCCAGCAGTGAACATGGCTACTTTGGCATCGATACACTGCGGGGTGGGGGTCCAGGCAACTGCCGTCTGGATGTGATTTACGAGTAAGCTGGCTTTGTTCTGGATGTTTTGTATATTCATATTGCCCAAGTTGTATCCGCTCACAGAGTATCGAGCTTTAGTTCTTGTCCTGATTTCATATATAATAGCACGATGGTCACTGTTCATAGCATCTTTAACCACTCGCCAGTTGTTGATCTTCAGGTTAGAGCTAGTGATTGTAATATCTATGTTGCCTTCCCCGTTAGGGCTGGCAAAGGTGCTACGGACATAAGAAGCACCCCACCCTCAAGGAGTGAGTGTGTCTTATATTTTTACGTGGCGGCACCTGCCTTGCGGCTCTATCCGCCCGGTCTCGGGATTGAGATACGCCCAATCAGCGCGGCATCTGAGCGTACACCAAGTATACGACTGCATGCATTATCCTTCAGCTTACACTCCCGCGCCATGTGCCCTAACCCGTAACACTTGAAGCAGCGCTGTACGGTGTCAACTTCTTTTACCCTGCACGCCGCGAAGCCCAGGTGTACCCTACCATAAACCCTCTCCATGATTGCCACCTTTGCCTTGTGAGGCACTTCAATAATTAGGATCCCCTTATTCCTGCTACTGGTTCGCATACAATTCTGACCTAACTTCTTCGTCGGAGAGGTACTCCGGCACGTCAAACACCATTAACTTAGGCCCTACCTTCTTAGGCTCGTCGAGCTTAAGCCCTACCTCGCCAAACTTCCTACAATCTTTTAACTTCCTTAAGTCCCCCTCGTTTGTAGTAACTATTGTAACCCCGTCCCTTACTCTCCGCACAGCGCTAATCTTCACTACCCCAACCTCTTTCCGGCACACCTTCATTACCTTCTCCTTCACTACGTCCGCAGACAGAGCTTCCCCCTTCCCCCTAACGACTACCGCGAAGCTTTTCGGCGGCTCCCGCTTCTCCCTTCCTACCGACCTATCCCTTGCTGGTCCTGCCACCGTCACAGGACCCTTCCCTACCTCCCGCTGACTTCTAGCTTTCGCGGCATTCTCCTCGTATCTCTCAATTATTTCCCTAAACCTATCTTGTTCCTGAATCCTTCCCTGGTTCCTCTCCGACTCCACCAGCACGTTTAAGAAAACAGCCTTCATTTGCCTTAAAACACCCACCATATCCTCAAATTCCCTCCTATTAGTCTTACTCGTCCCAAATAGATCCAGCAGTTTATCCCCCAACCTCTTATACTCTTTCATGTGATCTAAATCAGCCCCCTCCACCGAGACTATTCTCTTTTTCCGCTTCTTCCCTCCCCCACTTCTAGGTACCGCCTCCGTTTCCATTGCGGACTCCACGTCGCCTCCTTCAGTGCCGGAAAGGATCTCACCACTAGTCTCAGGGACCCCACAGTCCTCTAACACCACTACCGCCTCTTTGGAACCCATTGAAGATGGGTTCCAAAATTTTCCCTGCTAACCTTCTTCCAAGTTTTCCCAAACTAATCATGGGATCCTTAGAGGGCGTTACCTTGAAAATCCCACTCACGTGGGAGCTCTGGGAGCCGAGAAACTGGCACCCAAAAATATTTCCACGGAAAACCCTTCCTTGGCTTCCCAGGAATCTAACCCACCCGGAAAAACCCCGGAAAATTCTGGTAAAAACCCGGAAAATCCGAGGTCAAAACTTTTATTCCCTACCCCGACGCGTCTCCTCCCAGATCGGCGCCGCCACTCGGAAAATCCCCGATTTTCCGAGCAGAATCCCGGGATATTCGCGATTAGAAAATCGCTATTCCGCAAACTAAACTACCCGGTGTCAGGTGATAGAATCACCCGGAAAAACCACCAAAATCAAAAAACTAACCTGGAAAAACTAATTTTTAAAAATGACCCCCTCTAAATCTAATTTTCTAAGCCCAACAAACAAGCGTTACTCACCGGTTTTCCCCTAAATCGCCGAGCAACCCAAAATCCTGGGAATTTCCCGGAATTTCCCGGTCGGTGAAAACACCTTCCGCTACTGTCCCGGAAAAGCCAGCTACACCCTAAAAACACTGAAAAACCCGAAAACTCCAATTCACTCACTCACTCAATTTCGCACTAACCACTTTGACACAACAGCGTACTCCCAAAATCTCAAAAAACCGTCAAAACAAGCAGAGAAGCACCGTAACACGTCCGATCGCTACAACAGCATGCACAAGACCAGTCAGGTGCTACGGACAAAAAAAATAAAAATTGGGGAGGGGAGAGGAAGGCAACCAACCAGCCTCACCCTTCCTCTCTCCTACCAACTTGTCTTTATTTATACAAAGGTGTACATGTTGAGGTGTTTTGACCCTCATTTATCCACAATGTTTGTCCAATACATTTAACGTCAGTTATTATCTCTTATAACTATTCTTATTCTAAAATACATATCCTTAAAAATATTGATTATATAGCCTCCGGCTTCGCATCCTTCATGCGTGCCTGAAGGTAGAAAATATAAGTGATAAAACAAAAAATGAAGGAACACAATAAATGACAAAATAATAATAACTCTAATGCTTCCATTTACGTCGTGGGCATGAAAAACCCGGTTCCAAAGGGGGTGGTTGGCGACTCTGGCCTCCCGTCAAGTCTTCACAATTTTTCAATTTGTTTGTCTTCTGGACTGTGGTCTACGTCATCAATCTACGATGTGGGGTTTAAATGGCGCAAAGGTTTCCAAGATAGTTTGTAGGGTAATCTTGATTTCATCTAAGTTAGCCTCTTCTGGTCTTCTTTCTGTCTCTTCCTTGGTGTCTAGGAGGATCTGACGCATGAGGTCGTCTGGCGTCAGTGGCCAGGCCCCAAGATGGTTGGCCAGGGTCCTGCGCTCCTGTGTGTAGTATTGCAGGTGAAGCAGTTCATGTCATGAGTTTTGCTACTCTTTCAAGATGAACTCTGAAATCACCATGTCCTGTGATTACTTCGCCAGACTCTTTAGTAGGAAGGTATGGGAGTTGCAGTCTTGTATTTATATCCGGAATGAACTGAAATGTGGTTAGGCCCTTGACCTCCTTGTCCCACTCCTCCTGCCAAAGTCTGGTGGTAATAACTTCAATTTCCTTGTTCAGGCTGGTGCGGCTTTCGTGGTTTCGTTTGTCTATGAGGGATCCAAGGAGGGACGCTGTGGGGTGCGTTTTCAGATAGTTCTTCACCATTTTTTCCTCAATGGTGAGTTGAAGTGGTTTGATAGCCGAGATAACGCACGCTGCGGGGTTCGAGACTGAGGAGTATAAATGGGATATTACTTTGCCACAGAAGGCTGTTAAGCTAGTTAGCCTTCGGGCGTTTCTTGCAAGGGAGGCCCTGTGGCCCCATACTGCAGATGCGTAGGTGACAATAGGTATTATTGCACCCTGGTATATCGTCCACAGTCCCTCCGGTGGTCTGCCGCAGCCCAGCTTGATGTATCGCCTAAAGGCCATGAATGTTCCTGGCTTTGGTGCAGACGTGCGCTATGTGGGCCGCAAAAGTTAATTTGTCGGCGACCACTACTCCTAAATAGGTGGTAAAAGAGGACCTCTTGATATTTTTATTGTTAATTTTGACGCTCGGGTTTCTTGAGAGTTTACCCCTAAACATTATATAAGTAGATCTAGCAGCAGAGAACATAAGTTTGTTTTCTGCTGCCCATCTATCCACGTTGCCCAGAATAATGCTGGCGCGTCCTTCTAGTTCAATTCTGGTATTGCCAGGTACCAGGACTAAGATATCGTCCGCATAGGCGATGATCCTGCACTGGTCAGGGCGCTCTTGTTCTAGCAGCTCGTCGACTGTGACGTTCCACAAAAGGGGTCCCAGCACAGAGCCCTGGGGACATTCCTTAATTAGGTTTTTGTTTATTCTTGTAGTCCCAGTGACAAGGGTAACGGCACGGTCTTTGAGATAACTGTTAAGGGTTTGGTGAATCCTGTTGTTGACCCCAATTTTGGTGAGCCTGAGTATGGTTGATGGCCACCATAGGTTGTCAAAGGCGCCGCTGATATCCAGAAAGATCCCTGCGACGTATTTGGCCCGGCTATTGTCTACGTATTCGCGCAGGCTGGACAGTGCCATTGTTGTAGACCGTCCTGGGACGAAGCCAAATTGGTCTGGGTGGTGCAGTTCAGGTATCTCTAGCCGTATGTACTAGGCTATGACCTTTTCCAGAATCTTGCTAATCTCGCTGAGTAACGAGATTGGCCTGTAAGATTTGGCGAGGCTCAGGTCCTTATCTGGGCTTTTCGGGACAACGAGGACTCTACCGCTCTTCCAGATTGTCGGGAAGTATTTTAAAGCAAAGCAGTCGAGAAACAGTTCTCTAAGGAAGTCAGCTATTTGCTCCTGGACGACCTTAAGAATTTTGCCTGGTATCTGGTCTTCACCCGGGGCCTTGTTGTTTCCTAGCTTCCTGATGAAGTAGATGATAAGATCTCTGTCAATATCTGGGAGGTACTCGTGTTCCGTAACTGCTGTGTGAACTAGTGCTCTCTTGTGCTTATGCACTAGAGTGTCGGTCTCAGGGTCGTCGTCCGGCATGATGGTGTTCAAAAGTACTTCCAAGGCTATTGGTGTGAGTGCCCTCGGATGTAAGGATAGCCGAGTGAGCAAGGAGGTTTTTATTCTTTCTTGCTGCAGTTTTGTAAGTGAGACCCCAGGGATCTTTATTAAGGTTCTTCTTTACGAAGCTTTGCCATGATTTATCCCTGGTTATGCGGACTTGCGTCTTATATTCCTCTAAAGCTCGCCTATAAGCTTCTTTGTTGGTAGCCCTGTCTGGGTCCAGGCTACGCTGGGCTAGATGTTTGGCCCGACACACTCTCCTCCGCAGCCTTTCAAGGCGCTCTGTCCACCAATGGCTTCGATGGTTATAACTTCTCTTGATTGTAAGCTCTTCGCGCATGATTTGCTGGAGTCCAGCCGTTAGAAAAGCAACCTTAGTGTCGACACACTGAGTAGTAGGGGTCCAGGCGACTGTTGTCTGGATTTGGGCTATGAGGAGGCTAGTTTTGTCCTGAATGTTTTGGACATTCATGTTGCCCAGGTTGTACCCGTTCTCAGTGTATCGAGCTTTAGTTTTGGTTCGGATTTCATAAGTTACAGCCCGGTGGTCACTACTGGTGATATCCTTGACCACTCGCCAGTTCTCGATGACTAGATTGGAGCTGGTAACGGTGATATTTATGTTACTTTCTCCATTAGGGCTAGAAAAAGTGCTGGGCTGCCCCGGGAGGTTTTCCAGCTTGAGATCATTGTCCACAACAAAATCCACAATGGCAGTGCCCCTTTGGTCCAGCGTTTTTGAGTGCCATATCGGGGACTTGGCATTTGCATCTAGTGCTAAAAGATGTTTTTTCCCAGGTGCGGAGTCTAGGATGCGTTGGAGTTTTAGGGTATCCTCCGCGATATTGTTTCTAGGAGCCAAGTAGGAGGAAGTAACATAGATATTTAGCTCTCCAATGGCCACCTCAGCAGTGACACTGAATGCATCTTGTAGCTGCGTCAGGGAGAGTGTGTCAATTTGCCGGTTTAGAGCGCAGATTGCACTAAAGAATTTTTCTGAGTTGTGGGCGACAGTGTTGATCCCGGTTGTTCCTGGGATAATGTATTTCTTGCTGCCAGGATTATAGCAGCAGTATGGTTTCTGCAGCAAGAGGATGTCGATACCTGTCTTTTTAGTGTGGGCCAGGCACTCTTGTGTGGCTAATCTGGAGTTTTGAAGATTGCCTTGTAGAATCTTAATTGCACTGGTCATATTGGATGTTATTAATATGAGATTCGAGCCTCTTCTTATATGCTGGGCATCGACGGTCCCTGGCCTCATGCCCACGTTCAGCTACTCTACTTGTGGCCGTGGTGCAGTTGGAGCACTTTGGTGGCTGGTTCTTATTTGTGCATTCTTTGGTGTGATGTGCACCCGCACAGAGTCCACATTGGGCGTTGTTGGGACAAGCGGTTTGAAAGTGCCCAAACCTCTGGCACTTATAGCATCTCTTTACGTGGACGTGGTCCTCCAGCCTGCACGAGACCACGCGATGTACACTCGGCCCCTATTTATTAGGACTTTCCTCACTCTAGGAGACGTTTCGATGATCCAGTTACTGGTTGCACCGTCTCGCCTACAAAATTTGGAAATAATTTTTAATTCCTCATCGTCGAGATTTTCAATTACCTGAACATTGTCTGAGATTATGCTATCTAACAGCTCCTGGCCGTCTTTTATTTGGTTTGGGACACCGTAAATGGCCAGCCTGGGGTTTAACTTTAGGAATTTAGTGGCCACAATCCAGCCTTTTTCAGTTGTTCTGAGCAGATTAGATTGTTTAGTGCTGCCTCGTATGACTCAATGCAGACGGCTTTTTGTGGCATCCTATAAAGTTTTGTTGGCTTGAAGCCAATTTGAGCCGGGTTAATGTTTTTTATCAGTGCTTCTTTCGTCGCATCACTGGTGTCAAGTTTCTTATTGCCCTTGGCAGGGGAGACAATGACCTTGATGATTGGGGCGAGTTTGTTGGTGTTTTGTATTAGTTTAGTGACCGGTTTCGTGGGTCCTACATTGGCCGATTGTGCATAGGTCTTAGTTTGTGTGAGGGTGGGATTTTTGGCTACCGTCAGGAGGGCCAGAATATCCTGCACTCCCTTGTGTGTCTCTGTTAAAGCGTCGTTCTTGATATTGCTCACGATTTCGTTAATAGTTTGAGCCTTGTTCATCACATCCTCCATTGCACTCTTCATTGCTTTAATGTCATCTTTATTTAAATTTCCTTTGTCAGTCCTGATCGCGTCCAGGTACTGTAGAACTAGACCGGCCGCATTACTGATTCCCTCTAGGCCGCTGGTCGCTTTATTGCAGGCCTTGTAGATCGCTTGCGCCATTTTGGAAGGATACCCAACCCCGAGGGGTTGGGTGGGATGGTAGAGGGAGGAATCAGGGATGCTAACTGCCGGTTGAATAACATTCATCACGCTGTCTTTGACAGCTTGACTTTCCATATTCCCCGATATGGGCCGCACCACCAACGCGTAAGTTGGCTTTCTCACACCAGCACTCTCACTCCCACTCGCTCTTACTTCTACTCCTCTCTGCACCTGTCCACTCATTCCTCCGGTCATCCCTCCGAACATTCCCCTCGCAGGTGTCTGCGACACCTGCTGCTCTCTCCTCTCCTCGTTCAGAGCCTGCAGCTGCCCAACGAATCTCTCGTTCTCCATCATCACTCTCAACACAGCCTCCTCCATCTCATTCACCCTATCAAGCACCACCTTCGCAACCGTCTTGGTGACTTTGCTAGAATCATCCAAGACGTACTTCCTCAATGTTGCACCAATCTCCCGCACTGTGGCCAAGCTCACATGCTCGCTCTCATTTATCTCCTTACCCCCCTTCCTCCTACGCTTCTTTGCACCATCATCCTGGCTGGACTGACTAGACTGGCTAGAGTCTCGCCTGCCACCTCGCGATGTACTCGGCTCGTCAATCCTCCCCAGTAAACCCACCGGCGGTCCCATCGCAACCTCCATCACTTCCTCCTCCTCCCGGCCTGAGCCGGACATACCGCCACACTCTCACTCTCAGACGCAACTGAAAGCCGCACTCACTTTGAAAACTACTGCGCGTCCCCACTCCTACTACTCTCTCCCACTCCAACGACTCGCGCACGCTCCGAACGCACGGTCTCTCAGGCCTCCGCCCCAGTGACGGTGGGCCCCACGCGACTCGCTACTTACTCCCACTACTCAAGAAACACTAAAAAGACTCCGCCCCATCGAGCGTCTGCCCCACAGAGCGTAAGCCCCAAAATGAAAAAACTTGTCAAAACTAACCAATTAACGCACCGCTAACACGTCTGCTCGCTTTGATTGTTCGCACAAGACTCAGGTGCTACGGACATAAGAAGCACCCCACCCTCAAGGAGTGAGTGTGTCTTATATTTTTACGTGGCGGCACCTGCCTTGCGGCTCTATCCGCCACGGCCCCCATGGGCTCGGCATTGAGCGTACACCAAGTATACGACCGATGCCTACCAGAACGCTTTGGAGTGCAAGCCCCTCAGCCTTTCTGGTAGGAGGGGACCTATCCAATCCCTACTGACTATGCAGGCCAGTACCCGAGCAAATCAACGCTGGTCACCCGTCGATGCTGTCGCCAACATCTAGCCTGCGTAGGCTTTCAACCACTGCCAGCAGGATGTTCCAACCCACGACTGGCCAGGGTTTCCCCCGGGGCCGCTAGTCCCCGTGCTACCAGATAACCTCTGGTCAGGTGCCGGTAGGTTTCTTGCACCCTTAGCACCGGCAAGCGGGCATCGAGGACGCGGGTTCGCTATACCCGAAGAATCCACCCGTCCTACTCTCGCAACGGCGATTGTAGTCGGGGCTTCATCACCCTCTGCGTGGCTGGAGAGCGTGAGGCCGCCACGGCTCAAACAGCCCGACACCAAGGTGCCTGACTGCTCCCCTGCGCTGCTGGTTTTTTACGTCTGTCACCCACCCAGTCAGTCGTTCAGTCATGTCGTCTACCATCAGCTCTCCGAACTCCGTCACGCCTATGTCCACCCGGTCACAGAGCGCCTCGCCGTAAAACTCCCAGTCGACTTCCTTCACCGACCATCTAGGGAAACTTGCTGCCACGTTTCGACCCCCACCAGCACTTGCCCTGCTGATGACGATCCGCATCGCGTTATGGCCGGAGTTACCCCAGCCGGGCAAAGCCTCCCATTCCCAATGCAACCTATCTACTGCCCTATTACCCAACGTCACATCTATGTCACTCATACCGCCGTCACCAAAAAAAGTGTAGAAACGGCTTAGCCCATTCATGACAACTAAATCCCTGCCCCCTACAAGGTCCTCGATCCGATGCCCCCGTTGGACTCTCTCGCCATATCGGATCTCCCCTTTACTAAACCATAAAGGCGATACCGCATTAGCGTCCATGCCCACCAGAAGCGGGCAGTTGCCCGCAGTGTCCAACACCCTCTCAAGATACCCTATGTCATGCTCAATGTCGCCGCCAAATCTACAGTACAGCGAACAAACGTATAGCCTACCCGCCGTTCCCTCCAGACATACGCACACTCCAGTTTCTGTGATCAGCTCGGGTATTTCCATGACGTCGAGAGCGTCATTTTTAACAACGATCGCCGCCTTGGCTTCTCCCTCGCCAGCGCCCGCGTAAACGCGCATCGCCGACGGCAAACCACAGGCTCTGCCTCCCCATACATACGGCTCCTGCAAGAGAGCAACACTCACATTCTCACTTACTAGCCCTTGGCCGACATCAAACATAACTTCCCTACCCCTTCCACAATTCAGCAGAATAATGCGCGTGCAAGCCATTAGTCAGCCGTTATCCGCCTTCTAGCCCTCCGAGCGGCCTCCTCGTAAGCCGGGCAGTTTCTCGAGAACACAGAGTGCCCCGATGGCTTCCCGGCCTGCTTACAGACCCTACAGCCCAATTCTCCCTTACAATCCTTTATTAGGTGTCCCACTTCCCCACACTTCCTGCATGCATTATCCTTACATCCAGCTTACACTCCCGCGCCATGTGCCCTAACCCGTAACACTTGAAGCAGCGCTGTACGGTTTCTACCTCCTTAACGCGGCACGCCGCAAATCCCAAATGTAGTTCCCCTCTAAAATAGCTACCTTCGCCTTGTACGGTACCTCGATTATTAATATCCCCTTATTCCTGCGGCTCGTTCTAACCCTTTCCTTAAATTCTTGCTCTGATATCGCGTCCCTAAGGTTGTTCGTATATAACTCTAATCTAACTTCTACATCGTTGAGGTACTCAGGTACGTCGAAGATCATCAACTTTGGCCCTACTTTCTTCGGCTCGTCGAGTTTAAGCTCCACCTCGCTGAACTTCCTACAATCTTTTAACTTCTTTAAGTCACCCTCATTAGTTGTCACGATAGTGACCCCATCCCTCACCCTCCGTACAGCGCTGACCTTAACTACCCCTATCTCCTTTCGGCACTGCGTCATTACACTCTCTTTTACCACATCCGCGGACAATGTCTCCCCCTAACCCCTCACGACTACCGCGAAGCTTTTCGGCGGCTCCCACTTCTCCCTTCCTACCGACCTATCCCTCGCAGGTCCTGCGACGGTCACAGGAACCTTCCCTACATCCCGTTGATTCCTAGCATCTACAGCTTCCTCCTCATACTTTGCTATTATCTCCCTAAATCAATCTTGTTCCTGAATCCTTCCCTGGTTCCTCTCCGACTCAATCAACACGTTCAGAAACACCGCCTCCATCTCCCTCAGGGTACCCACCATAACCTCGAAGTCCTTCCTACTCGACTTACTTCCCCCAAATATCTCTAGTAATTTATCCCCCAACCTTCTGTACTCCTTCATGTGATCTAAATCACCCCCCTCCACTGAGACTATTCTCTTCTTTCGTGTCCCCCCTCTACCCTGGGTACCGCCTCCATTGCGGTCTCCACGTTGCCCCCTTCAGTGCCAGAAAGGATCACACCGCTACTCCCAGGGACCACACAGTCCTCCAAAACCCATTGAAGATGGGTTCCAAATTTTTCCCCACTAACCTACCTTTAAAATTTCCCAAACTACTCCTGGGATCCTTGGAGGGCGTTGCCTTGAAAATCCCACTCACGTGGGAGCTCTGGGAGCCGAGAAAATGGCACCCAAAAATATTTCCACGGAAAACCCTTCCTTGGAAACCCACCCGGAAAAACCCCGGAAAATTCGGGTAGAAACCCGGAAAATCCGAGGTCAAAACTTTTATCCGCTACCCCGACGCGTCTCCTCCCAGATCGGCGCCGCCACTCGAAAAATCCCGATTTTCCGAGCAGAACCCCGGAAAATTCGCGATTAAAAAACGAAACTACCCGGTGTCAGGTGACCGAATCACCCGGAAAAACCACAAAAATCAAACGACTACCCCGGAAAAATTAACTTTCAAAAATGACCCCCTCTAAATCTAATTTTCTAAGCCCATCACACAAGCGTTACTCATCGGTTTTCCCCTAAACCGCCGAGCAACCCAAAATCCTGAGAATTTCCCGGAATTTCCTGGTCGGTGAAAACACCTTCCGCTACTGTCTCGGAAAAGCCAGCTACACCCTAAAAACACTGAAAAACCCGAAAACTACAATTCACTCACTCACTCAGTTTCGCACTAACCACTTTAACACAACAGAGACTTCGCCCCACAGAGACTTCGTCTCAGCGAGCGTACTCCCCAAATCTAAAAAAACCGTCAAACAAGCTCTGAGCACCGTAAACACGTCCGATCGCTACAACAGCATGCACAAGACTCCCGGTGCTACGGACATTGGATCGTTCGCAAGACGTAATTTAGTGCATCGTGATAGCAAAACAAGGGGTATTTGTTTCGCAAGGCGTATTATCCCCAGACCGCCGTCTTTACGTTTAGCGTAAAAGAATAAATTGGTAGTCTGGGATTGGAGTTGTAATACCCGCTTGACGAATTTTTCGAATAGCTAGATCGCACTGTTATAATGTAGCAGATGTGATCCCAGCGAGGGCCCTTGGAATCGTATATGTGTTAAGGAATGATAATTTCTGCTGTGGTGTCAGTAGCTGCTGGGCGAGCAGGTCCAAAGCTTTCACAAATATGCCAACGTTCAATGGAGAGATACCAGAAGATGAAAAAATTCAGCCCCAAGTACTTGAACTAGCCGGCTGGCATGATGACTCGTAACGGTATAACTTTTTCTTCTTCGGCACTCTCTTTGTAACCAGTGCGGTACACTTTGCTAGGTTGATATCTCTAGGCCTCGATCTCGCAAGAAGGTGTAGATCCTATCGAGAGTGAACTGCATATGCCTATCGTCGGAACCAAGCACCAGCAAGTCATCGACATAGGCCAGGCACGCAATTTGCTGCCCACCAACCATCAGCCCATTACCATGGTCGGTCTCCGCGAGTAATTTGTCCATCACTAGGTTGAACAGAACCGGGACAAGGAGTTCCCCTGTTTGGTCCCTCGCCGCATCGGAATCGGGCTGGTCGTATCGCTGCCACAAGTAATGGATGTTGCGCAGCCGGCGTACTGGTTCATAATGAGCCGAGTGATGCCAGGGTGAACGCCGACTCTCCTTAATGCACGCAGAAGACTATTGATCGAGACCGAATCAAAAGCCTTCCGGAGATCGAGCATAAGAACCACGTAAGGACTAGCGCGGTCTCTGTGCTCCTTAATGATCGTTTGTAATAGGAGAATATTGGCGAGACATCCATCTATACGCCTAAATCATCTTTGCGCCATGTAGATGTTGACAGAGGGTAACCTTTTCGCGAGTATCTTATTAAAGATTCTGAGAAGTAAAGAGGTTACGGTGATTGGGAGCCAGTTCTCAACGCGCGTCAGATCACCCTCTTTCAGAATGAGAGTGGTCCGACAGGCCTTGAGTTCATCCGGAACCGCGCACGCCAAGAGCATACCATTGTATAATAGAGTCAACAACCATACATCGCATGCCCTGACGTCGCTGATATTAAGCCTGTCCGGGCCCGCAGCAGGATGCTGCGTCCCCTTTATAACATCTACTAACTCTTCCTCTTTGATCGGTAGATAGGCAGACGTGCTGCCATAAACTACGATCGTCATAGGCACCGAGTATACAGGGGACTCATGACCGATACCGCTATAGACCTCCTCCACCTCGCCCACACGTGGATATGCTTTGGGACCATCAAGGTCAACCTCGCCAAAGAGACGAGCCTTCGCTTATCCTTCTTGTAGAGTTTCTGCGCTCGCTTAAAAGCAGCCCGAGGAACAGGACGGTCCTGTACACCTTGGTGCCGCGACAGATCAAGTACCTGAGATAACAATGCTATCCGCAAACCCGAAATATCAGGGGGAACTCAACAATGAGGAGAGATAACCCAATACTTAGGACCGACAATCACACCCATCTTTGTCCTACTCTCCCTAGAAGCACTCCCAGGGATCATGACTGCATCACGGCCTGGATTTGCGGTAGACATTGGTCTTACTACGTCTTCCGCTACTATGTTATCGAGGCCTTCGTCATTGTTGTCAGGTACATACTTCGCATCGTGGGCACGTGTGCCCTCGGTGTCGGATTCTGACAACAAGCCACTTTCGTCACGTAAGCGCTATACGACACCAGTTGATGCTCGCGGTCGGAAACGATATCCGACCGGACTAGACAGCGGTGAGCCGAACCGAGATTCGCATTCGGACCCGCTCCCATCCTCTGAGGCCGATGCTGATATCGTAAGCACCATAGATCTATTGGCCTCGCTACGTCTTTGCCCATTGATGGACTCAATGGTCCGCTTCAAAACCTGAGAGAGGTATTTATTGATAGTGATCCTTTTACGTATATGAGGAAAAAAATGCAGCCTCTAACTCCATTTGCCGGAACTCTAATGCACTCCATGCTTTATGCCTCCTCCGCCCAGGAGCCGTGGATTCAGCCTCCATGGTCCTGTTGTACGCGACTGGTTGCGCTTGCCTTCGATGCTGGTTCAGACTTTGCAGGCCATCGTAGGTAACTCCGCAGTCCGGAGTAACAGTGGCGCGACGGCCCGGCTCACACGAGCAAACATTATGTCGTCGCAGTCCATATTCATCCTTCAGGACGGAACCTCAATCACAGTTCACTGCCATGGTTCCGGTCCAGGCAGAGACTAATCGATCTTATAAATTAAAAGGTTGTCAAGTCAAAGGCGGGAACCAACACTAGCCCTCTAGTAGACACTGAAAGCAAAGGATCCGCCGTGCACGATGGAAGAGTGCTAGGACAACCACCTGCCTACTCTTTCTAACAGTAGACCCCGGTGAGTCACGGAAAAATCTCGTGACACGTTAATTGGTTACTAAATCCGGAGCCACAATTCAACCTCATATATAAGAGGCAATTTACACTACCAGGCAGTTATGGAAATTGTCTGCTTTGTTTCTAATACTGAGCGGGGCGGCCGTAAACGCGAAAACTAACAACAACAAAAAACCCTCTAGAAACAGAAAACTTCCACTGGTTTGCCTCCGACTTCAGAGTTTTGGTCGATACTAGTGGTGATGCTTAGTCGTCAAAGGAAAACTTATAACTTTATAGCGGTGTCTTGCAGGAGCTACCTAGTATGCCTTTGTTCGTTACCGAATGGACCGCGGGGAGGTTGTTCATCCACTAGTTACAGGTTTTGCTAATTATAACAAAAGTTGAGAAAACTTTAACTATATGGTATCAGTGCACTATACCAAGTACACTGTCCCAAAATAACTCAGTATATAAATATTCAACTAGGTCGAATATGATCTTATGAAACAAATGTGGTGATAAAATAGCAAATCAATACAATCCGGCCCGAAATTTGATTAGTCTCAGTCTTTCTATATCGTTATAATTTACATTTACTGCCTTTATCACTGTCTAATTAATTTAAATGCAGACACATAATCACCCATTGATTATGATATCGCCTCTGCGCAATAACACCCATTGATTATAATATCACCTCTGCGCTCACACGAGCGAATCTTATGTCGTGACTAAAATAAAATAAAATTGTTTATTGGCTGCTTTTAGGTACAATACTCGTCCTCTATTCATCTGTAGCTACAACCGCTTCTTACAAAATAGGTTACAATACCAGGTACATACATTACAATAACAGTTACAGTTACAGACGTATAGAGGCACATGCCACGTCTCATGCTTCATATAGATACATGTCAAATCCAGTTACGCACAGCTTCAGATTTCCTTATCGGACCGTCATATGGCGCCCACTTAGATACACAAACACCACCAATGGGGGGCACTGGACACTTGTGGCAAAATAGCGGGAAGCAGCTAGCTCCCTTCCCCTAGCGGAGCAACAGGGGGTCACCCGATCCCCTGCCTCTGACGTCGCGCCGGTGTTCTGGCTGTCATCATCATAAATCTGTTCCAGTTCGTGTGCGAGCCCTGGAGTACTCTGGTTGTCAGCGATCGCAGCATGGGATCGCGCAGCCCTAGCGCGTTTAGGTCTCGGTGTGAGTCTTCACTTCAGACCCCGCGCCAGGAGATGGTGCAGGTGGTGGTTGCGACCTGGGTAGCTGGAAGCTTGAAGTTGGCGGCGACAGCGTTGATGACCTCAGTGTCCCCGGCGTAGTAGGCCTTCTTCCTCTTGTGGGAGGTGGAGAGAGCCACCGCGCCGGTGACAATTTGGGCGTCGACTATTACCGCCTCGCTTCCTCTGCATGCTACGATGTCGGGCTTGCGTAAACCCTTTGAGGTGTTAATGTGGGGCTCCTCGGTTACTTGCCAGCCCTCGTCCCTCAAGGCATGGGCCACTGTCTTGGCGACGGCGTTGTGTCTCAATATTCTTCCACCATGAGTGCGCCAGCAGCGCTGGATGACGTGCGCTGCTGTTTCCGACGCTCTGCATCCGGCCCGACACCGAGTGATGTTCTCATTCGGGCCGGGATGGTGTTAATGCGGATGTGGTGATATTGGACGTAATCTCTTCCCGGGATGGCATGGGAAGAGTTGGAGACCCAGTGAGACGAGAGTGCGATCTTCGCACTCTCACTGAGCTCCACGCCGTCCGTGGCTTCGTGAAGCCGCGTTGCCCAAAGACGTTGGCGGGCTGCGGCGTCTGGATTCAGGCCTTGGTTTTTGACCTGAGCCCTAGCCCAGCGGATCTTCGACTGGATCCGCTCCGAGTCGAATGCGACTCTAGCGAGGGCGTAGGACGAGACGCTCAATTTCATCATCCTTGAGAGGGTGAGGGCTGGTATCGTATGGAGTATCGAGGGGACTCCCAGTCCCCCGTCTACTGGAGCCGCGTGAAAGTAGGCCTCCGGGACGTCGTGCGGAAAGCGAAGCCACTGACGGATGGCCTTCCTCAATTGCCGGTCCAGCGCGAGCAATCGCCCCGCCGTTACCCTGCTCAGGACCATGGAATAATAGAACCTGGGCACTAGGTATGACGTGACGATTTTGATGCGCTGTTGGGGCTTGAGGGGTGCTCGCGTGATGTTGTTGAGCACCACCGTCAGGTCTTCTTCGATGCTGACCGCTCCTCTTGAATCGTATTCGACTCCCAAGTATTTCCACCTGTCCAGTACTTGGACGGCCGGCAGGAGACCCTCACGGATGGAAAAGTGAGGGTCCGTGAATCTTATGTCGTGACTACATAAGGACTGCCAGAGTGACTCCCGCTGTTTACCCGTTCTTGCTAGAAATTTTTCTCATTGATATTCAGAGCACTAACACCCGTTGGGACTATCGCAGTATTTCTGATAATATAATAAACTATATTGAATACATTTATTTTACATTTTTCTAACTTTATTAAGAGAGTCAAAGATAACCCCGCCGTTTACTTTCCGTTACTTGAATTTCTCTATTTTTACATTCAGAGCAAAAACAATCGTTTGTATTATCGTAATGCTTTTGATAATCCAATCAACTATATTCAATAAATATAATTGAGATTTTTTTTTTTTTCTATATTAAAAGTGTCAAAATTACTCCCGGCATTTACCCGGGCTTGCTATAAATTCTTCGCGTTGACATTAAGAGCACCAGTAATCGTTATTATCATCGCAGTGCTTCTGACAATATAATGAACTATATTGAATTAATAAAATTTCCATTTTTGTGTCTATATTAAGACAGTCAAAGTTACTCCCGCCTTTCACACGCTCTTGCTACAATTTCTTCACATTGACATTCAGAGATACAACATTCTTTGGAATCATTGCAATGCTTCTGATGATAGAACAATCTATATTGAATAAATAAAATTCATATTTTTTGTGTCTATATTAAGGGAGACTAAGTTACTCGCGCCATTTACCCTTCGCTTGCTGCAAATTCTACAAGTTGATATTGCGGGCACCAGTAATCGTTAGGATCATTGCAGTGCATTTGACAATACAATTAACTGTAATGAATTAGTAAAATTTACATTTTTGAGTCTATATTAAGAGAGTCAAAGTTACCCCCGGCGTTTACCCGCTCTTGCTACAATTTCTACACTTTGACATGCAGAACACCAACACTCGTAGGGATCATTGTAATGCTTCTGTTAATATAATAAGCTATGTTGAATAAATATAATTTCCATTTTTGTGACAATATTCGGAGAGTCAAAGTTACTCCCGCTGTTCATCCTTCGCTTGCGGGAAATTCTAAAAGTTGACATTGAGAGTACCAGCAATTGTTAGGATAATCGCAATGCATCTGACAATATAAATAGCACAATTACGCCCGTGGAAGAGTCCTTTGCCTGATAGAGCCCCAGGCGGCAAGGCTAAAGATTACAGATATAAGATTTAGTTTGAAGTAATAAACGGGGAAAAAAAATATCTATATCCTGATCTGTTAACAGCCCGCATTACACTACCGCAGTCGATCTGTTAAACAGCTCCCAACACTTCCACGTTCCATGCAACGTCATTACAGGTACCCGCCAGAAGAAGGTCTTTAAACACCAAAGGTAGGACATAACCTCGATGGACCTCTTGCTCCAAATACCTCGCAATGACAATGTCGCGACTTCGAAAGAAATAATATCCTTCTTTCCATACTTCTCAGTTAGAACCTGAGATATGCCAGGGATTTTCGCATACTTCGCTATCTTTTCAGCATTGACGTCGTCTATTGTCATGCGCCAATTATTGGATACTATTTGTACATCAAGCTCAGACAACTTACTTACTATAATGTCTGACTTTCGCGGACCGTTACTAGTTCTTAGGTACGGTTCCTCCATCCTCGTCTTCGGAGTTCCGGCAGACATGAGATCGCTAACAAACCTGTACGCAATGCTCGGCTGTTTCTGCAGTACGATAGCCTGCTCGGCAGACCCTCATCGGATCGCAAGTCCGATTTTGAGGGGTTTAGGGTTTCGCTCGGCCGCGCGTGGTTCGCGACCGAGTGGGACGATAGTTGCTCATGACTTTCTAAAAGTTGAAAAACTCTTTCGGGGAAATAGTCCGCGAGCCTGGATTCACCCACCAAGAACTGCAGGGATCCTCGCAGTCACGCAGAATTTTCTCGTCATGGGAAGCGTGCTATTTTTCCGCAAAGTGATCATTCATGTGTGTGAGATTTCGTAGAAGCATCTTATCGATCAGGGGTCAGATATTCGTTGCAGCTGTAGCATGGGGCGCGTTTGTTTCTACTAATTTTTTAAGGCGTTGTAGCCTTACTAAGGATATGAAGTAGCAGAGTAACGGAATATCCAATCCCCCATCCCGGACTCTCGCGTGAAAGTTTCCAACTCGCACATCGTGAGGCAAGTGAAGCCAAGTGAAGCCAAGTTCGGACAACTGCACGCACTTGCTTGTCCAGAGTCACCAGGTCACCCACATTTACTCTGGACATTACCCAAGTATGTGTATACTTGAGTAAAATATGCGATCTTAATATCTGCATGCGCTGCTGTGGATGAAAACGGGCACGAGTCACGTTCTCAAGCACTTCCTTCAAGTTCACTCCGGCCTTTTTAACACTAGCCCCTTCGAAATCAATCCCGAGATATCGCCAAACGTCCAGTATTCCTACCTGGGGAAGAGGAGATCCTTTCACTAGGAAGAGGGCTCACCCGGTTACCTGCTTACCCTTTTTCTCTCGTCCGGATGCAATCATCGAAACGGTACAGCTCTTTTTTTGTGTTCAATTGTAGGCCAAACCTCTCCATTTCCTTCTGGAAGATGTCGGAGATTTATCTGAAGTCCTTGTTCCGTGAACGCACAGATAACTTCATCGTTGACAAACGCCAATGCATTCACCCGTACGTCCAGAAGGTAAGAGCTAACGTCTTCGGAAAGCTTACTCAAGACCTGATCTACGACTAGATTGAAGAGTAGGGGAGACATGGGGTCACCCTGCTTTATTCCCCGTCGTGTGCTGCATTCCGCCCACCGACCACTCCCATCATCTAGCAATGTCACTCCTGCTTTATATGTTTTGGCCACATAACTAGCGAAGCTGGGGGCAGCCCCTACTAGCCTTATAGAGTGCAGCAACGCATCCCAGTACACCAAGTCAAAAGCTCGGCTTAGGTCAAGAAACGCGATGTGCAGCGTTCTAATCCTTTTCCGAGAGTTGGCCAGAATGGATCGAGGAACCCATAGATTCTCCGCCAGCCCGTCGCACTATTTAAATTAAGTCTTTACTGGAATTTAATAACAAAAGATTTATTTTTCTGTTTTACAAGTATTACAGTGTGTTACAAGTGACAAACAAGCACGAATGATATAATGATACGGAGTACTGGCACATGTTTTTACTCTTATATAAACTATTTTATTACAACGGAAAGTTACAGTAGTTTCTGCTGACATCTCAAAATAATCAGAGTAAGAATGATGAAATAGGATATACAGAGGTATACTCTATTCCCTATATGAAAACGATTACGTCACATTCGGTATCCATGTGATTCAAGATTTTGTGCTTAAAACGTTTACATTGGCATTGGATTGACATTTTTAAAACATAACCTAAAAATTAAATATCAGATTAAAATATTTATTACTTTATAAAATTTAATTAGTTTATAAAATAAACCAAATAAAATTTATCTTAACTCACGAAAAATATTACCTACCTTATTGAAATATGTAATTTTGTAAAATAAAACTCAAAAGAATATACATTTTTATATGCATTATTATTATATATAAATAAATATATCATCACGCCTTCTACCCATTACTGGGTGTGGCACTCTGCTAAAGCAGATCTCGGTAAGTGATATATTTTGCGCGTGAAGTGCGGTTACCAGTCGTCAAATCACGGCCCCCAAACATGTTAGTGGTGGAGGAGCCACAGGGATAGCTTTTTCAAATTATGAAAATTTGTCGCCTGTGGGAATCGAACCAGGGACCTCAGGATCCACAGGCCGACTTCATACCACTGTGCTAGCCATCCCATATTATTATTATTATTATTATTATTATATTGTATTTTGTATTTTCATATATTATTTATTTATATTATTATATATAAATAAATAATATACGAAAATACAAAATACAATGCACATTACCTCTTGTACTACAATTAAACTAATTAAAGATGCTCGATTCTCTCTAACTCCAGCGCAAAATAATCATAAAGATGACAAACGCATTTCTGCATTTGATTACCCAAAATTTTTCAAGCCATTTCTTATTTCTCAGTCTGTATTTATGTATCAAGAATGTCACAAACTAAGAAATGACAGGCGAGAAAATAACAAAATCATGGCCATAGGTCTCTATTTTTATTTTATAAACAAATGTGAACAAAGTAAATATAAATTTTCGTATTTTTAAGAACTGTCATACGTTTTCATTCAAATAATAAATTTGATAGAACGTGAAAAAACATTAAACGTGTGTCTTTACTTATTAAGACATACGTTAAGTCATTCGCATAGGTACGAATAATATTATTAAAAAAAGATAGCTATATTTCATCGTATCTATGATAACCTCGTCCACATATGACGTCATCGTTTTGATACAGGGAATGGAGTATACATAATTTCTCCCTATCAAAATGTCATAATTACTACAATGGGGGATTCAAGTGGTAGAGCTTTTTAATATATATTTATTAAAATAAATTCTTGACCGTGAATCATACAATATAAAATCATACCATAAATTATATCTTTATTGCTGAAATATGAAAGTTAAAGTTGAATAATTTAAAACGTTCGCACTGCCATATTGCAATGACGTAGTTGCATTAACCCAATCACAGAGCTTTGTCTGAAACGTTTATCGGTGCTCAAGAAGACGTAGAAGAAATAAGCATTCAACATTCTACGATTCTACCAATGACGTATAATACTAGACGAATTATGTCGTATTCAAGTCAATGCAGTGTTGTGAAGCAGAGAGGAATGGAATTCTACGATTCTACCAATGACGTATAATACTAGACGAATTATGTCGTATTCAAGTCAATGCAGTGTTGTGAAGCAGAGAGGAATGGAATAACTTGAGGGTCCGCCGGATGCGCGGCAAAGAGCGAGTACACTTTGATGTTATGCAAGTTGCTCCTTGCCGCGCACCCGCCTCACCGACCAGTTATTCTACCCCTTTCTGACTCACAACAAACGCCGATGTTATCCGTCTAGTTATGTTTTGTCTGAGGATTCTACTGACAACGACAAGTTACGTGTTATTTATCTCTGTCTTATCAGTCTCTCTTTAAGTTAAGATGCAACTACGTCATATTAATTTGTTTCGAAAGTTTAAATATTTTTATCATGCTTAATACAAGGTTTTAAAAAAAATAAAAAATTTGGGTATAATTATTTTATTACGTAGATTAATATATAAAAAATTCAAAAAAGTCTTGAAAGGCCCATTATAATTTTTTTACTATTTTTACAAATTTTCATACAACATTGATTCTGAATAATTAACTTAACTATAAATATACGTATAATTAATATTATTACAGCATAAATTATAAATAGGTGGTGGTTATTTTCCATAAAATCCAAAGTTTTGAAGACTTTTGATTTTTCAAAAGTATTTTTTTTTTTATCTTTAGTAAATTTAATTCACTAGCTAAATTTAATTTAGTATATTTTATAACCAAATTTTTAAACTCTATTTCTTTATATTCTTGATTAATTATTTTAAATATATTTTGATTAATTTTACAATCTTCACTTAATTCTATTTTATATATTCCAATAATATTTGCTTGAATATTCTTATTCTTACAATAAATTTTAAATTTTTTGGTTTCTCTGGACAGTTATTATCAAATTGTGTAATTTTATGTAGTGATACCTTCATGAACCGCAATGATCGATGAAATTCTTTTATATTGGACAGGACTTTTAGTCAGAAGAAGTTTGTATTATTACTATATCTATTTTATTTTATAACATTGCTTTCTTTGTCCAAAATATTAAATTATGTAAAAGCTAATAACAAATTGTTTAATTTTTTCTGTAATAATAAAGTATATAACAGTTATTGGTAATGGCAATGTGATACCAGAGAACAAAACAGATTTTAATATACGACCTTTTAATTTATTATAATAAAAATGTTTTCTGTCAGATTACAACAACAAATAATTGACATACTCTCTAGCCTACTTTAAAAAATATGTAAACCGATAACTCGTTTTATAATATTATTCTCAACACTTCCCCTCGAGTAGAGATTTACATAAACTTATTCTCCTTGAACCAGCGTTATTCACAGCTGGATAGTTTTCCACATCTTGTATGTATACAGGCGGAGGTTTGTGCTCACCTTTGGATGTGTTAGTTGAATCGTCTGTTCCTTGTTTAGTTATCCCTGATTCTTCATATTCATGTTCGATGTGTAAGGTGTTTTAGGTTTTAAACTACAATTAAATAGAATAATGATTATATTGCTATATCAGTACACGTTTAGCGTAATCAATGCGTGAACATAGAGTGTCAATATCTCACTCTCACAAATATAATTCGTATTTGTTCCTGTGTGATAGAGATGTGACACACAGGACATCTTGTTGAAGGACTATCATCTGCTATATATAGCTTCGATGGAATTCTCGTACGCAAACTTCACATAGGCATAAGTGACGACAGTCCATTAATAGAAATGCTCGTGGACGAGTGTAGCATACAATGCAATCTGGAGCTTGAAAATTTGGTGGTGGTGGAGACTGTGGATGATCTGCAATGGGAGCAGGAACATCTGCAACATTATCAGCAGCAGTTGGAAGATTTTGAGGGGCGGCATTGATAGGACTGGGGGCAATAGCAGGAACATCTTCAGGGACAACGGCAGCACGAACATCTTGAATAGCGGCGATAGCAGGAACATATTCAGAAGCGGCGGCAGTAGGGACTGGTCGGTCCTCTGCTTGATGAACTGGTAAACTTCAAAAGAATTTATTATAGTAAATAAATAATATCTAGGATGTATTTAGATATCAAAATGTGGTCAATAATGGAATATCGTAGTAATTTTGTATATTGATCTGAATAAAGAAATCGCCATTCGGGTAAACTATAATATTACTTTAATTTTTTTTAGATTTAAATAATCAATCGACATTTTGGAACGTAATTACTATTTTTTTTTAATTACCTGCTATTTCATTTAAAATGCGCTCTAACTGCATTACGCCTTTGCTCATATGCAGTAAGAATCTACGTACGTCTCCATTTCTATTTAATTGATCTTCAGCCAGTCGAATACACTGATCTAAAATAACATAGCGACGACGTCTTCGAGCGAGCAGCCTAATACCGTCCCTTAATCTAATAAAGTCGTTTGTGTTTGCATGCTCCATCGCCTTCAATCGGCCCGTGAACACCCAGATATTTGGATGAGGTCGTGCCATAAATCTATCAATTAACATACAAAGATAATAAAGAATGACTCAATAAATATAATTTATATCAAGTAAACCTGTATAACTGTCGATGGAATGACCCAACGGAGTTATTTGTTCTATGATATTCTCCATTTACACTTATTTGTAGTGGTAGTCATTGACGTCGCAAGTAATTCAGGAACATCTCTAAATTGATATTTTGTTCGTCACTAAGTACTCGCAGGACTTCAATACTATTCGCCAACAAATTTATAGGAAGCAATGGAAGCGCCATAGCAGCAGGAACAATCTACCGAGAAGCTGGTTGTATGGATCTTCACTGCAGTCATAGTTCTTGGAATTTTTTGAAAACAACCCTAGCGAAATGAAACCATCAACCTTTCAATCTAGTTCCCGGGAACGTCTGTACGGCTGCGGTTCGCATAGCAATTTCGTAATCAGCCATGATGCTTATAATTCTACCGTTGCTAAGCATATGACGAAAATGACTTAAGATTGCATTATATACGGCTCGGGTTTTTCGCTCCATCAGGGCGTAGAGCATTGGGAACGTCTGAAAATTGAAAAGTTTTTATTATTAGACTACTTATATTTAATTTATAACAAAAATTCTTATACCGTATCGTCGTGTAATAAGTGAAGAGTGAATAATAGGAGCGCTCGTCCGGCTCGAGGTACGACCTTAAAAGTAGCGTCCATATGAGCATGAAAGTTTCCTCTATTTCTAACATACTGTAGAAGAGTAAAAAAAACGAAAATAGCTGACACACTGCCATCAGTTCTATTTACGGGGCCTCTAAAAAATTCGTACTCTTCAGGTGTTAAATCAGTTCCATAACGTCGGTTCCATCTGAAATTAATAACATAACTTTTAGACTTTTTTAATTAGTGAAACATTGGTTTAATGTAACGAATTATTTTTTCATTGCTTTTCAAACTATTCTAAAGAAACATAGATACCTCGAAACAAAATTGTTGAGAATTAAACTTTACTACGACGAATATTTCTTTAATATTTTACAAAATAATGCCAAACTAAATTTATCTTGTATTTAGACCAAATTAAATTTAAAAAACTACATACTGCCACTGCCTGATCAAATCCGAGTACTCTAATAGAGTAGCTGGAACACGTGGTGTGCCACTTCTTCGGTTTCTCACCATCGTGGAGCGAACACTCTGTAATCCAGTAAGACGCACAGCTGCTTGGGAATAACGACACTCTTCTTCCTGGAAGATGGTCTCTAGAGTGGTGTTTTCGAACTGTGCACGCGTATGCAGTATGGTTTTCAATCTCAACAGTTGTACTTCTGCTACGTCTGCCTCGTGGGTATGATGCTGTGTCACCTCTGGCACTCCAGTTGTCATAACGACACGACCTGGACAGTCTTCACGATAACGGCAAACCAAATAAACTTTGTCGCTCCGACGCCTATTGACGCCATATAAATAGTCGTTCAAGACAAACAAATGACTATTATTGCGGTGGCCACCAATACGCTCAATGATGAAAATCTAATAAATAAAATAAAAAGTTCTACGATTTCGGAACATTAAGTGCCAAACGTAAAAAGACAATATGTATGTAATACATGTGTGTAGTGATCCGTTCATGAACCGCAATGAACGATGAAAGTCTATTAAATTACACACACCTTTTAGTCAGAAGACGATTGCATTATTTTTAAATCTATTTTGTTTTATAACATTGCTTTCTCTCTCTATCCCCAATAATAAACTATATAACAGTTATTATCAAATTGTGTAATTTCTTTGTAGTGACCCGTTCATGAACCGCAATGAACGATGAAAAGCTGTTAAATTACACAAGGCTTCTAGACAGAAGAAGTGTGTATAATTTCTATATCTATTTTAATTTCTAACATTGCTCTCTTTGTCTACAATAATGAATTTTAAAACAGTTATTATCAAATTGTGTAATTTTGTTGTAGTGATCCGTTCATGAACCGCAATGAACGATGTAAGTCTTCTTAAATTGCACAAGACTTTTAGTCACAAAAGTGTGCATTATGGTTTGAATTGATTAGTGGACTGTATAGTGAATTAATTATTTGACTTATAAACTGAATTATGCTTTATTAACACTTATTTTGTTTTATTATTACAATTAACCTTATATTATGTTTACAAAAATGCATCTCACTGCTTCTTGTCTGAACTCATACCGCTAACTACTATTGACTGTCGGTCACCAACTTGTCCGAACATGTCTGTTACGCTGTTCTCAGTGTACCAGAGCCGTGCACACTATTTTCTCTAACAATTTCCCCCCTTTGAAGAATCACCTTCAATATTGTCCTTAATCGGTAAAATACAACAATTCACTAACGGTCTTTTGTATTCTCTACTTTTTGTTTTCATTTTTACAATACGCACAATATTGTCTTTTCCAGGATGTTTTCAATATTATATTATACCCATAAATTTAAAAAACCCATCTATAAGAAATATTCCGTTAAAAGCTATAACCCAATATTAGGAAAATTAAGAATAAAAGATAAACTACATAGAGAAAAGAATATTAGAATAAATAAAATTAAAAATAAATAACTGTTTCAGAGCCCAAGAGCAATTACAAAATATAACCCATAATAATGGATTCCACATAGCCGAACTAGGGAAATGTAAGATTAAAACATCTGAACATCTCATCTATTATAACTATAATATAACGCCTATTTTTGAGGAATATGAAAAAATTAAGGCTCATAAAAATGAATTAATGACTAATATTCAAAATAACTCCGAAACATTTCAAACTTATATAAATATATTAGAATACACCTTCTCAGATTTACAAAATCAAATATTCAAGTTATTTAATAAAAGACAAAAAAGGGGATTAATTAATGGATTGGGTTCAATAATTAAATCAATAACAGGGAATTTAGATTCTACAGACGGAGAAAAGTATGAAGATATGTTTATTAAATTGAGCAAAAATCAGGAAATATTACAAAATCAAAATGATCAAATTATAACGTATAATACGAAAATGATTCAAAATTTTAATAAACAAATAGAAAATGTAAAACATAACGAATTAGAGTTAAAAATGCAGATTAATTATATAATAACGACATTAAAACAAAATGTTGATTGGAAAAGTATAATAGATATAGAAAATAAAATTCAGAAATTAATACTTATTACAATGAATCTGAATGAATTATGTAAACAGTTAGAAACTAGTATGACGTTCTGTTCCCTACATAAATTAGACACCAGTATCATTACATATGAAAATTTACAGGAAATTTCACAAAAAAAGAACATTTGGAATTTAAATGAATTAATAGAAACACATTGTAAATTTTACCAAGAACAAATATACTTTATAATTACTATTCCTACCTTTTTCGAAGAAACATATAACCTACAACAATTTACACCAATACCCATGATTCAGAATAAAAATTATGTAATTATTAATGAAAAACAACAATTGTATTTCTTAAAAGAATTAAATTATAATATTAATGAATGTACTCTTGTTGATGAATTATAGTTACGTGTTACTAAATATTTAGAATTAAGTAATTGTTTACAAAATATTGTATCTAAACAAAAGAATGAAGAATGCAAATACCATGCGATTGAAAAATTAAATAATTTTGAACAAATAAGAAATACAAATGAATTAATAATTTTTAGCCCAAAAATGCAACAGATAATAATAAATTGTAGAGCTTTAATGATTAACCAAAAATTATAAGGAATATTTAAAATTAAATTAAATAATGATAGTCAAGTAAATAAATATCTGTTTAAAAATATTGTTCAGAAATATAAAGAAATTCAATTTAAAGATTTTGATAAAACAAATATAGAATTAAATATTAAAGAAATTGAATTTAAAAATGTTTCAAATATTATAGTTGATAATTTACATTTAAAGAAAATTGAGAAATTGCAAATAAATAGCAATCATCATTCTTATGTAATTTATGGAATCTTTATAATAGGATTAATTTGCTTTATTACTTATAAGCTTTTATTACCAAAAATAAAGAAATATATAGTAAATAAAAAGTAAACTTTAAATAATATAGAGAGTTTAGGATAAATATGATGAAATAAACTAAAAGGGGAGGAATTATGTTGAGCTCATCGTAATATTTCATCATATTGCGTGAGAAATATATATGTTGCCATATCCTATTACTAATTCTGTTTCTGGAAATAAAAGTAGATAAGAAAAGTTATAAATATATGTTATCATGTATTCTTAGTCAGTTCTAGCTGGCTCTTTGATTTGTAACTACTTGTATTTAATAAAATAGTTTTTTTTTTTAAACTAAGTTTAATTATTGAAAAACATTATATATATATATATATATATATATATATATATATATATATATATATCATATGAATAACCTATTTCTTCATATTAATTTTATTTTTTTTTGTTTAGACAAAATTAGTACAAACTTAGAATATGGCAAGAATGAACTTGTTTACATTGTTTCCTATATATATATATTTTATTTATTTATTTTTTTTATATTAACATCCCTAGGGCTGTCATGCTATTAAAACTGGTCCATGCTGGGCCAACCATTAATTTTAATCTAATACATCTTAATACTAATACTTATGTACTACAGTTCATCCTTCGATGCCCTTTAGTTATTTGATAATATATCTCTGTAGACGCTGACACTCACGCACACACATGCACTGCTCTGCTTTTACACAAAACACTGTTACACTAGTTCGAAGGGCTTGGTTCTTTTCAGTCTTCTTACCAGGTTTTGATTGTCAAGCAGCTGTAGTGCTTCTGCGTTGACGTGTCGGTGAAGTCTGGCTTCGTGCTTGCCAGCAAGTTTCTTGATTTCTTCTGCTACTAGTGGGATACCTAGATCCCGGTGAATATCCTGATTACGGACATACCACGGAGCATTTACCATATGCCGCAGCACTTTATATTACTTTCTTTGGCACACCCCCATAGTTGTGCTCCATATAGCCAGGTCGGTTTGATGATCTGATTATATATCATTACTTTATTATGTATCGCCATTGAAGAGTTTCTTCCCAACAGCCAATAGTGTTGTCTGTACTTAAAGCTAAGTTCTGTTTGTTTCTTTTTGATATGTTCTTTCCAGCACAGTTTTGCATCCAGCGTCATACCAAGATACTTAGCCTGATTTTCACAAGGTACTACAGTGCCATTGATGTTTAGTGTCGGGTAATTATTTACTCTTTTATTTGTGAAATTTACGTGTATGGATTTTTGCTCATTCAACTTGATTTTCCAATCCTCAGTCCATTTGCACATTTTATCACATGCTACTTGTAGTTTATTTGTGGAAACATCAACGCTCGGTCCTGTTGCTAGTAAGGCGGTATCATCTGCGAAAGTCGCAACTGTTACGTTATTCATTTCCGGTATGTCGCTTGTGTACAGTACATAAAGGATGGGACCCAATACACTTCCTTGAGGCACGCTCGCGTGGACTTCCCTAATTTTAGAATATTCTTCTTGTTGTTTAATTCTGAACAGTCTATCCGAAATATATGACGAAAGAAGTTCGACATATTGCTTTGGTAGCATTGTGTTTAATTTATGAATCAGACCTTTGTGCCATACTTTATCAAAGGTCTGCGCTACGTCAAGAAATATTGCAGAGCAAACTTGTTTTTC